>MU768268.1:131910-155903 GCA_026770625.1 Nicotiana glauca
CACCTGAAATTAAGTTTTTTATATTTATTTTTTCCTTTTTAACTATTTCCTTGAAATTAAAAGAAAAAATATAACCCATGTCTTCTTCCCCAACCCCAAAACCCAGCGTTTTCTCTTCCCCCCCTCTCCCCCGGTTCCTCTTCGTCCCCAATCCCTATCCTAGTTTTATCTACCACCTCATATTTCGTCTCTCCAGCCCCATGACTAAAAAGAAAAGAAAAGAAAAAAGAACGTAAGAGCTATTAAGTATTGTAAAAATCACCATTATTGACTTTTTGAAAAAGCTTGAAAATTTAATCGGGTCTTGTTGATTTTGGTGTTCCATACCCTAAAAAATTAGTTTAAATTCGTGATTATTGTTGAGTAAAACTTTACTTGGATAATTAATTTTGATAAAATTAAAAAACACCATTAACAAGTTTGAAGCTTTGGGTTTGAGCTTTAATTTGAAATTTGTATAAGGGTTTGTGATGGATGTTATTAAAAATCAACAAAGAATTGAATCAATAGTTATCAAAGAAGGTTCTTGTGGTGGAAGGGTGGTGGTAGTATGGTGGTGATGGAAAAGATGATGGGGTTAGGAAGATTAAGGGGGAAGGGGGTTTCTTTTCTGTATTTTTTTTTTCTTTGAGAAGATGAGAAGAGGGGGTTGGGGGGGTGGGGAGGGGTTGCATAGTTTTTTTCAGTTTTTCTTTTCCTCAATTTGACGAGTCAGATGCTGATTGGCACGTGTGAGAGCAATCTTTGAGCAGATGCAACCAAACAGCGAAGTGGTGTTTAATTGACACCTTTAAAAGTTTTGGTGTGTAATATTATTCTCGTATTTAAAAGGTATATAAGAGGGATTTGGGACAAAGTCAATGGGTAAAGTTTGTATTATGCCAAAATAAAAATGCTAACAATGAAACGAATAATAGAGTTCACTGCAATTTGGGGACTTAAATTGGATACTGGCCGTAATATACATCTTTAAAAGGCAAGTACAAAATAAACTAAAACAATATCCTCGTGCTAGAACATTTTAAATATAATATAGGCTTCTCCATAATTTCCAAGACGAAGCGCATTCCATGAAGATATCACCACGATTTAATTAGAACCCATAGACCTTGAGTTGAACGAGAACAAAATCATCAAAGATTACAGAGAGGAGGCACAATGTCTCACTAAATATCGAACAGGGTCACCATCGACAGCAGAATGAATCAACCAAAAGGAAATTTCTTTTACAATATTACCAACTACAGCTCAACTCAAGATTTGACTAAATAGATGCATACTCCAAAATCACACCCGACATAATTTAATAAAAAACAAGTCATCCAAGAAAATAGAGAACAAAAGAAAAAATAGGGCAAAAAGGCAAACCAGCTCAAAGGGAAAGGCAGAAAAAACTAGAAAAAGAGCACATAGTACACAAACAAGTAAAAGATGCAGCTCAACAACCTTGTCAGTATCTATATAGGTGTGGTTGCTTCATGAAGCACAAGTGAAATCTGGAAGGAAGCCTCATATACAATAAATATAACTCATTCAACAGTTAGTGGTAGTGGTATTGAAGTATACGAGATGTTCCACCATCGTGCTAGGATACTCACACGTATACTATGACCAGGGACCTAATATCATTTTGGAATTATTTTTAACGTGAGCGGTGGTGGGAAAAATAGATAGTCACATTAAGTGATAGCATATATAAGCTCAACTCCATCGGAGGAGCAAATATTATCAATATCAAGATTTGAGGGAAAATCTTCTTTGAGAAGGGGAGAATGATGGCAACCATGGAAGCTCAATATAATTAAAGGACAAGGATGAAGATTTAGAAGCTCCAAGAAGGCCCTTGACAAGATCTCAACCAAGAAGTTTCGAGACAAGCTCAATGAGCTTCAATTAGCAATTAAAAAGTGTATTATGGAGGGAGAAGAGCTCCTGCCCAAGGAAGAACATTTGGCAAAATCTTATAACTATTTGGAGGCCCAATTGAAATCCAAGAGGAGGTGAAATGCAGCCCAAATCCGCCCCAAAAAGGAGCAACTACAGAAGCCCACTTTATTATTATTTCAACCTAGTTTCTAGAATTTATATTTAAGGTTTGTATTATTCTAGGTTGACCCCCTTTAAAGCTTATTGAACAAAGTGGGGATAGTCTTCTATGCCCCTAAGGATCATCACTCCTATTTATTTTTGTTTTGATCAGCCCCCTTCTTTACTACTATATAAGAGGTTGCCTTGTTCCTTCACTGTAACTAAGATTGAAGATTAATATTGATACTAGTAGCGTTTGGCTTTGTAGAGACCTTGTAAGGTTCTCTTTGGGGTTTGCCCGTTTTGTTCCATTTTGAACCATTACTTGGATGTCTTCAATTGTAAGATTCTTGTTTGAGTTTCCTCCTGTCATATTCTTCTTCTTTTTCTATATATCATTCAATGGTTCAAATTTGAAATATTTGAGTTTGTGTTCTTTTCTTTCAAGAATCAATCATTCCCTCTTTCAACCTTCTAATTTAAAGTCTACCGCAATCCGTGTTGTTAAAGGGTGACATACAGTGATGGATGAGCAAAAAGTCTTGACAAGGAACTGATACACAACAGAATACTCCAATAGATTGTTTGGTAATACAGAGATTAGATTATTATGCTGTGAACAAAAACATAAGATTGTTATAAAGAGATTGTGATACAAAAGTCAAGAGCTTAATCCTCATATCGCTAATACACGTATTCTTATTCCACAATCTATTAAAACACAGATAGATTCTTGTATCAATTATGCAGAGTGAAATATTAGAAACCAAGCACCCTATATTAGTAAAATGCAGAGTTGTAAAACTAGTAACATAATACTGGGTATGTTGTTGTTGTTGTTGTAAAACACATGCTCTGTCCAGGAGAGCACTTCAAATCAAAGAATTCATCACCCATAACTGTAAAGAGTATTCTCTACAAAAACTAGCTGCAAGCCTCCAACATTGCTGAAACCACAAAATTTGGGGTATGGAAAAACTTAAAGCCACTTTAGAGAGTTCCACAAGATAATATAATGATACATTGTAAGGCACCATCCCCATTATACAAACTAAATTCAAATAAAACACACAAGTATCATTTTCTGTGACGAGCATTACCTTGTAACGAACCTCCTAAACACAATGACTGGTACATGTCACAAGACATTCAAAACAAACAATAAATAAGATCAACTTAATGAAATGTTAATCTTCAAACACAACTATGCAGTTGAAACAGCCTCTCTACCTTCTTAAGGTAGAGGGTAAGGTCTGCATACACGCTACCCTCGCCAGACCCCACTTGGGATTACACTAGGTTTGTTGTTGTTGTTGTAAACACAATTATGCAGTAAAACTTTTGTTGATAAGGTAAATAACTTATATAGTATATAATCCAATGCAATGGAGGGGGGACCTACTCCGTAACATTTGGTGAACAGTAACTTACGGATTCCCTTAAATCATCAAGTGCATTTTACACACAAGGATGACAAAGTGAAATCACAGTACAATTAAAAGCCTTTTGTTCATAACATTCACTACAATTAACAGTAAAATATGCACTCACATGGATTCATTGATGACCAGAAAGATAAACCGTTTATACACTTACAGATACCACCCCCATCAAACCACCTCCTTAGCCGGCTTCTTCAGATCATCATCGACAACCTTAGTAGGAAGAAACACGTATCCTCCCAACTTTTTAGGGCTAACGTCATCATCGAAATCGTCATCATCGTCGGAATCCTCCTCAAAATCAAAAGCGGTGGGCCAGAACAGAGACCAGATCAGGTACATCATGGCAGCAGTTAAAGCGCCACAACCAGCGCCGAAAAGCATAGCTCCCATAACCTTCATGATATCCTTTGATCGGTCACGAATCGAGCTTGTGACGGCCGAGTAAAACTCCATGGGCTTCGATACATTTTCTTCTTCTCTTTCTACGAGCTGATTTTCTTCTTCGCCGCCGCCGATATGGTCGACGAAAATAGCTTTGCGACCACCGAGAAACTTGTTGAATCGTACCTTGCTGTCTCCATTGAGGGGATTGGATGTGGTGAAGAAGAAAGTTAGGAATCGGGGAGAATTCATGGAAGTGTATTGGAGGGAGAAATTAGGATTAGGGTTAGGGTTTGAAGGATGGGTTGATGCGGGAATGGGGTAATAGGAGGTGGAGGTGAAGAAGAATAGGGTATTGCAGGGTCGGGCGGTGGCGGAGACGGCTAAGAGAGAGAGGCCGAGGAGGAGAAGAGGGAGCTTCCTGGTCGCCATTGACTCGTGAGAAGAGAAAAGCTGTCGATGAAGAAAAATGAAAGAGGAAATGCGAAAATATGTGATTCGGTGGGTGAGGTGCTGAGAACTTGAACTAGCGATTCAATTGACTTTTCCGTATTAAAATAATTGACTTTTTGATGTTTCTCTCTTTTTCTTTTTTAAAATAATTTTAGGATCTGTTTATTTTTTAAACAGTTAATTTTTCCTGTAGCACATATGAATATTTTTCTGTCCTGAAATTGATTTTGATAACATAGAAAATGTTATAAAATAAAAGCAATTCACTAAAATATAATTAAGAAGAGACATTAAGAATGTAGAACTCTTTTCTTCTTTTACTTTGGTGTATCTTTACCCATAAGATACAAGGCTATTTATAAGCCTAAAAAGTACACTTTCTATTCGCAAATAATAAGAGGAATGGAAATACTCAACATCAAACAGTAGGGGAAATGGGTGTCCATAGCAGCATGAACATCCACTCCTTAAACTATTCATAACATTCCCCATTAGATGTTCATGTAAAATAAATATGCTTTACTAAGATTTTACTACAAAATAGTACATAGTTATATGTAATACGCATTACTTGCTGCCTCGTTAAAAACCTACCAAGAAAACCCAGCAAGACAAAATCTTGGTTAAAGAAAAAAGAGTGCAACGCGTAGTTACTCCCTCTGATGAAAACATAACTTAATGTCTCGAATACGTCGCATTCCAATCTTGTGTATCAGCTTCTCAAATGTTGAGGTTGGTAATGCCTTAGTGAACTGATCCGCCAAATTATTACTTGAACGAACTTGTTGAACGTCTATTTCATCATTCTTTTGAAGATTATGAGTGAAAAAGAATTTCGGCAAAATTTGTTTTATTCTATCTCCTTTGATGTATCCTCTTTTCAGTTGAGCTATCATGCAGCATTGTCTTCATACAATATTGTTGGAATATTGCCTTTCGAAGAGAGACCACATGTTTCATGAATATGTTGAGTTATCGATCTCAACCAAACGCATTCTCGGCTTGCGTCGTGAATGGCTATTATCTCTGCATGATTTGAAGAAGTAGCAACCATTGTTTGTTTCGTTGAACGTCATGATATAGTTGTACCTCCACTTGTAAATAAATAGCCTGTTTGAGATCGACTTTTATGTGGATCAGAAAAATATCCTGCATCTGCATAACCAATCAATGATGACTTGGATCCATTTGAATAAAATAAACCCATATCAATGATCCCTTGGAGGTGTCTGAATATATGTTTAATACAATTCCAATGTCTTTGTGTTGGAGAAGAACTAAATCTTGCCAATAAGCTTACTGAGAAAGCTATATCAAGTCGAGAATTACTGGCAAGCTACATTAATGCCTCAATTGCACTAAGATATGGTACTTCAGCAGCAAGAAGCTCTTCATCATTTTCATGAGGTCGAAATGGATCTTTCTTTATATCAAGTGATCTCACAACCATCGGGGGTACTCAATGGATGTGATTTATCCATATAGAATCGCTTTAAAAATCTTTTTAATATATGTTGATTGATGGATAAATATTCCATCTTTCATATACTCAATTTTGTAGACCAAGACAAAATCTTGTCTTTCCAGGATCTTTCATTTCAAATTCTTTCTTCAAACAGTCTACTGCTTATGGAAGCTCTCCGGGAGTTCCACTGATATTTAAATCATCAATAC
Organism: Nicotiana glauca; assembly: GCA_026770625.1. Lineage (NCBI taxonomy): Eukaryota > Viridiplantae > Streptophyta > Magnoliopsida > Solanales > Solanaceae > Nicotiana > Nicotiana glauca. Next base: position 137,892 of record MU768268.1, read on the forward strand.
ACACGGCGATTATAACAAATTCAGATCCAAACCTTTTTATAAAGACACAAGCACAAATTGGATCATTTTTTTAATCTTTTTTTCAACATGTATTCACTCAAGCGATTGTACCACATACGACCTGATTATATCAATCCGTATAAAGATTTCTGAAGCTTTATTGAATGAGTTTCACGAATACTTTTATACGTTTCTGACACTTTAAATCCTTCAGGTATTTTCATAAAAATTCATTGTCTAATGATCCATACAAATAGGCTGTGACAACATCTATTAGATGCATATCAAGTTTTTCATGCACTGCCATATTTATGAGATACCTGAAGGTGATAGCATCCACTATAGGATAATTTGTTTCCATATAATCAATGCCAGGCCTTTTCGAAAACTCTTGTGCCACAAATCGCGCTTTATATCTAACGACTTTATTTTTATCATTTCGTTTTCGCACAAAAGCCCATTTATACCCTACTAGCTTTATACCTTCAGGTATTCGAACTATGGATCTGAAGACTTTACATTTCCATATGAAGTTAACTCTGCTTGAATAGCGTTTTCCCATTTTGGCCAATCATTTCTCTGTCTACATTCATTGACAGATTTTGGCTCAAGATCTTCATCTTATTGCATTATTTCAACAACAACATTATAAGCAAAAATGTTATCGATAACAATATTATTTTGGTTCCATTTTTTTCCGATTGAGACGTAATTTATTGATATCTCTTCATTCTCATTATTTTCAGGTACCTGAACCTCCCATAAGGTCTTATCATTTTTTACGTCTTTGGGATCTTCTTAAGCCACTACCTCTGTGTTATGATCACTTTGATCATTTGCTCATTTTCTTCTTCGAGAATTTTTATCTTTAGAACCGATTCGTCTACCACGTTTCAAGCGTGGCTTAGACTTATTAGCTTTAATTGATTGTCCTATCGGGATATCAACTTGAATTGGAGCATTAGCCGCTGGAATATGTGACTTAGTCACTCTTGGTAGGTTAGTAAATGCATCTGGAAATTGATTTGTAATATTTTGCAATTGAATAATCTTTTGAACCTCTTGTTCACATTGATTTGTTCGAGGATCTAAATGAGATAGTGATAATGGATTCCAATCTATCTTTTCTCTCCCTAATGTTGGGTATACTGATTCATTAAAATGGCAATCAGAAAATCTTACCGTAAATAAATCTCCAGTCATCAGCTCTAGATATTTTATAATAGAAGGAGATTCACATCCAACATATATCCCCAACCTTCTTTGAGGACTCAACTTTGTGTGTTGTGGTGGAGCAACTATGTCACGACCCGAATTTCTTACCATCGGGATCGTGATGGCGCCTACTCGTGGTAGCTAGGCAAGCCAACTCATATACCTTTCCCTTACTAAACAATTATTTCAACAGTTTATAGCATCAATAAAGAACATGAAATTTAATAAGAACAATAGGGGAAGTCTGATTTATAAATATGAATCAAAATGCGGAATAGTCAATAATAGCCTCTACCCAAGATTTGGTGTCACAGTACTCACGAACTACTAAGAATATACTAAATACAATGGTCTGAAAGAAATATGTAAGCTGTCCTCTCGAAAACAATGAGGCAACAGTCTAAAAGAGAATATAAAGAAGAGACGCCGGGCCTGCGGACGCCTGCAAGGCTACCTCAGTCTCGTGAAAATGAAAACCTGCTCCCGCACTACTGCTGCAGCTCTTCCTCAAAACCTGGACCTGTGCAAAAATGCACAGAAGTGTAGCATCAGCACAACCGACCCCATATGCTGGCAAGTATCTAGCCTAACCCCAGCGAAGTAGTGACGAGACTAGACTGGACATCGCATAACTTGTGCAGTTATAAATATGCAACGGAATATCAAATACAAGGAAATTAACAACATGGGAGGGGGAGACATACTATGGGGAGATACAATCTCAGCAGAAATCCCAAGTAACAAACTAGAACACCTTAGATTCACAATAAACAAGGAAACAATACTCAATACAAACACATGGTATCAATAACTGTTGCGGCGTGCAACCCGCTCCACAAATATTACTGTTGCGGCGTGCAACCCGCTCCACAAATATCACTGTTGCGGTGTGCAACTCGACACATAAATACCACTGTTGTAGCATGCAACCCGACCCATACCATTTATCAGGTATCACTGTTGCGGCGCGCAACCCGACCCTCATATATCATTATTGCGGCGTGCAACCCGCTCCTCAATATCATTTAACAGTCTGGTTTCCCAAACAACATTTACAATTGAGGGACATACAAATAAGCAATTATTTGACAAAAATCCCGACAAGGGAAAGAATCCAACAAGTTCAACCACACGTCCCGGCAAAGGAATAATCAACAATGTTTTCTTTTTCTTACTTTTCTTATCTTATAATTCACTCTACCATTTTTGAGCCAACGTTCCAAAGAATCCAGTCATTTCATATACTTTCAATATTCGTATCATAATTCGAGCCGATGCTCCCAGGAATCAAATAATTATTTTACCATTCTCATGTTATTCACAACATATAGAATTTCTCCGATAAACACGGAGTTCTCAACCAAGTCATGGTAATCACATTATAAGGACTCACGGTCATGCTAGACACCAATGTATAGATACTCGTCACCATTCCTATGCATCGTACACGTTCACATAGCAATTAGCAACAAGACTCAACTCATATTCCCTCAAGCTAGGGTTAAACCAAACACTTACCTCAAAGCCTTGAAATTCACTTAATCCTCAACTATCGTTTTACCTCGCGGTTCCACCTCCAATTCGCTCGAATATAATAACAAATTGTTCAATTACTTTAATAAACATTATATGAATCAATTTGAATGCATAAAAATAATTTTCCCAAGTTTTTCGCAAAAATTTCAAAAAGGCCCTCGGGCCCACGTGGTCAAAACCCGAGGTTCAGACCAAAACCTTATTACCCATTCCCCCACAAACTCAAATATGTGATTTGTTTTGAAATAGGACCTCAAATCGAGGTCTAACTCCCCAATTTATAGAAAACCTAGGTTCTACCCAAAAACCCCAATTTCACCCATGAAAATCCTTGATTTCAAGTGGAAAATATGTTTAATGATGTTAAAGATTGAAAGAATTGAGTAAAAATCAACTTACAAGTGATTTGGGATGAAGTTTGCTCTTGAAAAATTACCTATGGTGTTTGGGTCTTGAAAGAATGGTGAAAGGTGGTGAAACTTCGACCAAGTATAAAATTTGCTGAGCCTCGGATGTGGTAATTGCGAACAAAGCTTCGCATTTGCGAAACCAGGGAAAAAATGGGACCTTTGCATTTGCGAAGTTTTCCTTCGCATTTGCGATACCTGCCAGGCTTCTTTTATTTCGCATTTGCGATCCAGTGGTTGCATTTGCGAATCGCATTTGCGATCATTTCTTCGCAAATGCAATACCTGCCAGGCCTCCCTCTTTTTGCATTTGCGATGGCGAATTCGCAATTGCGGATCTCGCATTTGCGAGAATATTTTTGTAAATGCGAAAATACCAGACCTGACCTACAATATTTTTTTTCAAAGTTAAAAATGCAACTTGACATCTATCCAAAACTCACCCGAGCCTTCGGGGCTCCAAACCAAACATGTACACAACCTCAAAGACATCCTATGAACTTACTCGCGCGATCACCTCGCCAAAATAACATCATATACATAGAATCAAGCCTCAAAACTCATGATTTTCTTCTAAACTTCATAAACTTTCAAATTTGGAACTTATAGTCCGAAACACGTCAAACGACATCCGATTTCGACCAAACTTCACAGAAAGCGCTTCACACATATTTAAGACTTGTACCGAGCGTCGGAACCAAAATACAAGCCCGATACCATAGTCTTTTAATGGATTTCCATTTCCATTTTCCTTAATAATTTTAGAAAAATAATTTAACAAAAAAATTCTTTCCTCGGGCTCTAGACCTCGGAATTCGACTCCGGACACATGCCCGAGTCCCATATTTTTCTACGGACCTTCCGGAACCGTCAAATCACGGGTCTGGGTACATTTACCAAAAATGTTGATCGAAGTCAACTTTAATCATATTAATATCAAAATTCTTCAAAATTTTCACAGATTTCACATTTCAACATAAAAGCCTTCCGGCTACGTGCCCGGACTGCGCATGCCAATCGAGGTAAGTAAAAGTGAGGTTTTCAAGGCCTCGAAAGCACAGAACGCATAAGGAAATAGGTGATGACCCTTTGGGTCGTCACATCCTCCACCTCTAAAACAATTGTTTGTCCTCGAACGGACAAAAGAAAGAAGTACCTGAGTCGGGGAACAGATGTGGATAACGACTCCGCATATCAGACTCGGACTCCCAGATCGAGGCCTCATGGGGCTGACCTCTCCACTGAACACGAACAGAGGGAAAACTCCTAGATCTCAACTGACGAACCTGCCGGTCTAGAATAGCTACCGGCTCCTCCTCATAAGATAAATCCTTGTCCAGCTGGACAGTGCTGAAGTCTAACACATGGGTAGGATCGCCGTGATACCTCCGAAGCATAAACACATGAAAAACTGGATGCATGACTGATAAGCTAGGCGGCAATGCAAGTCTATAAGCCACCTCTCCTACTCGATCAAGAATCTCAAACGGACCAATATACCTAGGGCTGAGGTTGCCCTTCTTTCCGAACCTCATCACGCCCTTCATAGGTGATACCTGGAGCAATACCCGCTCACCAACCATAAAAGCCACATCTCAGACCTTACGATCCGCATAACTTTTTTGCCGCGACTGAGCCGAACGAAGCCAGTCCTGAATGATCTTGACCTTATCTAAGGCCTCCTGAACTAAGTCTGTACCCAATAACCGAGCCTCTCTCGGCTCAAACCATCTGACTGGAAACTAATATTGCCTACCATATAACGCCTCATATGGAGCCATCTGAATGCTGGATTGGTAGCTGTTGATGTAAGAAAACTCTGCTAAAGGCAAAAATTGGTCCCATGAGCCTCCAAAATCAATGACGGAAGCTCGGAGCATATCCTCCAAAATCTGTATTGTCCGCTCGGACTGACCGTCCGTCTGAGGATGGAATACTGTGCTCAACTGGACCTGGGTGCCCAACTCTTGCTGAACCGCTCTCCAGAAGCGCGAGGTAAACTGCTTACCCCGATCTGAAATGATGGATATCGGTACACCATGAAGGCGAACAATCTCCTGGATATAAATCTCAGTTAAACTCTCGGATGAATAAGAGACTGCCACTGGAATGAAGTGCGCTGACTTGGTCAGCCTATCAACAATGACCCAAATAGCATCAAACTTCTTCCGGGTCAATGGAAGTCCAGTAATGAAATCCATGGTAATCGTTTCCCATTTCCACTTGGGAAGCTCAATCCTCTGAAACAAACCGTCGGGCCTCTGATGCTCACATTTGACCTGCTGATAGTTTAAACACCGAGCCACATACGCAACAATATCTTTCTTCATTCTACGCCACCAATAATGCTACCGCAAGTCCTGATACATCTTTGTGGTGCCCGGGTGAATAGAATACCGAGAACTATGGCCTCCGCTAAGATCAACTCTCGGATCCCATCAACATTGGGCACACAAACTCGCCCCTGCAGTCTCAAAAAACCATCATCATCTAAGGTCACCTTCGTGGAACCTCCACGCTGCACCGTGTCTCTTAGGACACACAGATAGGGATCATCAAACTGCCGATCACGGATACGCTCCAGTAGAGAAGAACGGGCAACCGTGCAAGCTAACACCCTGCTGGGCTCAGAAATATCTAATATCACGAATCGATTGGCCAAGGCCTGAACATCTAAAGCAAGTGGCCTCTGGCTGACCGGGATATAAGCAAGACTACCCATGCTGGCGGACTTCCTACTCAATGCATCGGCCACCACATTGGCCTTACCCGGGTGATATAAGATAGTAACATCATAATCTTTCAACAACTCTAGCCATCTCCTCTGTCTCACATTCAACTCCTTCTGCTTGAACAGGTACTGAAGGCTCTTGTGATCCGTGTACACCTCACACGTCACACCATATAGGTAATGCCTCCAAATCTTCAAATCATGAACAACCATTGCCAAATCTAGATCATGTACCGGATAATTCTTCTCATGGATCTTCAACTGCCTCGAAGCATAGGCAATGACTTTTCCATCCTGCATCAATATTGCTCCCAGCCCAATACGGGAAGCATCACAATAGACTGTGTAAGGCCTTGAACCCGTGGGCAAAACCAACACTGGTGTCGTAGTCAGAGCTGTCTTGAGCTTCTGAAAGCTCTCCTCACACTCATCCGACCACCTGAACTGGGCACCCTTCTGGGTCAACCTGGTCATCGGGGCTGCAATAGAAAAAAATTCCTTTACGAACTGACGATAATAACCTGCTAGCCCGAAGAAACTCCGAATCTCGATCACTGAAGTTGGTCGAGGCTAATTCTTGACTGCATCAATCTTCTTCGGGTCCCCCTGAATACCCTCTGCTGATACAGTATGACCCAGAAATGCAACCGAACTCAACCAGAACTCACACTTCAAAAACTTAGCATATAGCTGACTATCCTTCAGAGTCTGAAGAACCACTCTGAGGTGCTGCTCGTGTTCTTCCTTGCTGGGGGAGTGTACCAGAATATCATCAATAAAGACTATTACAAATAAGTCTAGATATGGCCTGAACACTCGGTTCATCAGCTCCATAAATGCTGCTAGGGCATTGGTTAACGCAAATGACATGACTAAAAACTCGTAGTGCCCATACCAAGTGCAGAATGCTATCTTAGGGACATTAGACGCCCTAATCCTCAGCTGATGGTAGCCAGATTTCAAGTCTATCTTTGAGAACACCTTTGCTCCCTGAAGCTGGTCAAACAGATCATCAATCCTCGGCAGTGGATACTTGTTCTTTATCTTCACTTTGTTCAACTGCCGGTAATCAATACACATCCGCATCGAACCATCTTTCTTCTTCACGAATAACACCGGCGCACCCCAAGGAGAAAACTCGGCCTGATAAAACCTTTATCTAGTAAATCCTACAACTGGTCCTTTAACTCCTTCAACTCTGGCGGGGCCATACAATACGATGGAATAGAAATGGGCTGCGTGCCCGGAGCCAGATCAATACAGAAATTAATATCCCTGTCGGGCGGCATAACCGGTAGGTCTGAAAGGAAAACCTCGAGGAATTCCTGAATAATAGGAACAGAGTCAATAGAAGGAACCTCTGCGCTGGAGTTGCGAATATACGCCAGATAAGCTAAACACCCCGTCTCGACCATGCGTCGAGCCTTAACATATGAAATAACACTGCGGGTGGCATGACTCGAGGTCCCTTTCCACTCTAGTCGGGGCAATTCTGGAAAAGCCAAGGTCACGGTCTTGGCGTGACAATCTAAGATAGCATGATACGGGGACAACCAGTACATCCCCAAAATAACGTCAAAATCCACCATATCTAAAAGCAATAAATCAACACGGGTCTCAAGACCCTCAAACACAACCACACAGGAACGATGCACCCGGTCGACTACTATGGAGTCACCCACCGGTATAGATACATAAACAGGAATGTCCAAAGCATACCTAGACATAGCCAAGCAGGGTGCAAAATAGGACGACACATATGAATATGTAGACCCAGGGTCAAATAACACAGACACATCTCTATCACAAACCAGAATAGTACCTGTAATAACGACATATGACGACTCGACCTCTGGTCTGGCTGGCAAAGCATAAAACCGAGGCTCAGCCCCACCTCCCTGAACCATGTCTCTGGGACGATCAGCTACCTGCTGACCCCTACCTCTGGCGGTACGGCCTCCACCTCTACGATCTCGACCTCCCCCTCTATGATCTCTACCCCCGCCCCTGGCTAGTTGGGTGGGCTGTAGGTCACCTGGTGCCTGAATCATGGGGCGAGCACCCTGCTGCTGCGACTCTGTACCCCTCAGTCTCAGGCAAGCTCTCCTGATGTGACCATACTTACCACACTCATAACATCCCTCCTTATGATAAAACTGGCCCTGACGACCCGAATGACCTCTACAAAAGCTCTAAAGAGGCTGTGTACTGATGGGAGCTGGCGGTGCACTGAGTGTCTGCTGATCGGAATACTGCCCACGAAAACCACGATCACCTGGAACACCTTGCGAAGCCTGGAGGGCTGACTGAAAGGGTCTGGAAGGCTGACCCCTATCATAAGAATCCCTGCCTCCAGATGAGGCACCACCGAATCGACCTGAGTGACGGGGTCTCTTGTCTGCCCTATGACCACCCCCCTGTTGCAGAACCATCTCGATCCTCCAGGCCATATTGGCTGCCTCCTAAAAGTTAATGTCACTAACCGCCTCCCTAACCATCTGAAGACAAATAGGCTGAATTAAACCATCAATGAATCTCCTCACCCTCTCCCTATCAATAGGGAGTATGACGAGGGCATAGCGAGCCAGAAAGATAAATCGGGTCTCATACTGGGTGACCGTCATAGACCCCTGCTGGAGGCACTCAAACTGCCTCCAGTAAGCATCCCTCTGAGTAATAGGAAGAAACTTCTCTAGAAATAACTCCAAAAACTGATCCCAAGTCAAAAGCGGCGGCCCTGCTGGTCTGGTTAAACAGTAATCCCTCCACCAAGTCTTGGTGGATCCAGATAAATGAAAAGCCGTAAAATCAACTCCATTGGACTCCACAATGCCCATGTTCCGAAGAACCTCGTGGTAGCTATATAAGAAATCCTGGGGGTCCTCAGAAGAAGCTCCGCTGAATGTAGCAGTGAAGAGCTTGGTAAACATGTCCAGCCTTCACAAGGCATCTGTGGACATAGCTGCTCTATCACTGGCCTGTGCAACTACCCTCGGCAGAACTGCCACAGCTGTCTGAACTGGTAGAATCTGAGTCTGTGGAGCTACCTGCTCCGGAGTACATGCAGCAGGATTCTGGGCCCCTTCTCCAGCCTGAGAAGTGGCTGGTGCTACAGGGAGCAATCCTGCTCGGGTGACACTCTCCATGAGGCCAACCAACCGGACCAAGGCGTCCTGAAGAACTGGGGTAGCAATAAACCTTTTGGGACCTGAGCTGGGCCCACCAGAACTGTCTGGGCTGGGGCCGGAACCTCCTCGTCAAGGCCAACCTGAGGGTTCGCCACTGGTGCTGCTACTGGTGGCTGGGCTCTACCCCTACATCGGCCCCTAGCATGGCCACGTCCTCTGCCCCTAGCGGGAGCTGCCTGGGGCTCGGACTGCTGATCGGTGGATGAGGAAGCGCGTGTTCTCGCCATCTGCAAAAGAACAGAGTAAAAATTCAATCAGTATTAAGAAACCAAATCGCACGACAAGAAAGAACAAATGAGAGATTTTTCCTAACTCAAAAGACTCTGGGGAACAAGTACAGACGTCTCCGCACCTACCCCTCAGACTCTACTAAGTTTGTCTGTGAGTTGTGAGACCTATGTAACCTAGTGCTCTGATACCAACTTGTCACTACCCGGATTTTCCACCATCGGGATCGTGATGGCGCCTACTCGTGGTAGCTAGGCAAGCCAATTCAACTACCTTTTCCTTACTAAACAATTATTTCAACAATTTATAGCATCAATAGAGAACATGAAATTTACTAAGAACAATAGCGGAAGTCTAATTTATAAATACGAATCAAAACGCAAAATAGTCAATAATAGCCTCCACCTAAGATTTGGTGTCACAGTACTCACGAACGACTAAGAATATACTAAATACAATGGTCTGAAAGAAATATATAAGTTGTCCGTCTCGAAAACAATGAGGCAACATTCTAAAAGAGAACATAAAGAAGAGACGCCGGGCCTGCGGACGCCTGCAAGGCTACCTCAGTCTCGTGAAAATGAAAACCTGCTCCCGCACTACTGCTGCTGTTGTTCCTCAAAACCTGGACCTGTGCAAAAATGCACAGAAGTGTAGCATCAGCACAACCGACTCCATGTGCTGGTAAGTGTCTAGCCTAACCTCAGCGAAGTAATGACAAGGCTAGACTGGACACCACATAGCCTGTGCAGTTATAAATATATAACGAAACATCGAATACAAGGCAATTAACAACATGGGAGGGGGAGACATGCTATGGGGAGATACAATCTCAATAGAAATCCCAAGTAACAAACTTGAACACCTTAGATTCACAATGAAAAAGGAAACAATACTCAATACAAACACATGGTATCAATAACTGTTGCGGCGTGCAACCTGCTGCACAAATATCATCGTTGCGGCGTGCAACCCGCTCCACAAATATCACTGTTGCGGCGTGCAACACGACCCATAAATACCACTGTTGCGGCGTGCAACCTGATCCTTACCATTTATCAAGTATCACTGTTGCGACGCGCAACCCGACCCTCATATATCATTGTTGCGGCGTGCAACCCACTCCTCAATATCATTTAACAGTCTGGTTCCCCAAACAACAGTCACAATTGAGGGACATACAAATAAGCAATTATTTGACAAAAATCCCGGCAAGGGAAAGAATCCAATAAGTTCAACCAAATGTCCCGGCAAGGGAATAATCAACAACGTTTTTTTTTTCTTACTTTTCTTATCTTATAATTCACTCTACCATTTTTGAGCCAACGCTCCAAAGAATCCAGTCATTTCATATACTTTCAATATTCGTATCACAATTCGAGCCGATGTTCCCAGGAATCAAATAATTATTTTACCGTTCCCATGTTATTCACAACATATAGAATTTCTCCGATAAACATGGAGTTCATAACCAAGTCATGGTAATCACATTATAAGGACTCAGTCATGCTAGACACCGGTGTATAGATACTCGTCACCATGCCTATACATCGTACTCGATTACATAGAAATTAGCAACAAGACTCAACTCATATTCCCTCAAGCTAGGGTTAAGCCAAACACTTACCTCAAAGCCTTAAAATCCACTTAATCCTCAACTATCGCTTTACCTCACGGTTCTACCTCTAATTCGCTCGAATCTAATCACAAATTGTTCAATTACTTTAATAAACACTATATGAATCAATTTGAATGCATAAAAATGATTTTTCCAAAAAACTCAAAAATGCCCTCGGGTCCACGTGGTCAAAACCCGAGGTTCGGGCCAAAACCCGGCTACCCATTCCCCCACGAACTCAAATATTTGATTTGTTTTGAAATCGGACCTCAAATCGAGGTCCAACTCCCTAATTTATAGAAAACCAAGGTTCTACCCAAAAACCCTGTGACGACCCAATGGGTCATCACTGTATTTCTCCCTTTCTCCGTACTTCCGAGGCCTTGGAAACCTCGCTGGTGGTTACCTCAATTTGCGTGCACAGTCCGGTTTCGAAGTTGGAAAGTTTTTATGTTAAAATATGTGAATTATATGAAAAATTTGAAGAATTTTGATATTAATATTGACATAGTTGTCTTTGGTCAACATTTTTGGTAAACAGACCCGGATCCATGATTTGACGGTTCCGGTAGGTCCGTAGAAAAATCTGGGACTTGGGCATGTGCCCGGAGTCGAAATCCGAGGTCCAGAACCCGAGTAAAAGATTTTTTCTATTAAATTATTTTCTGAAAATATTACGAAAAAATGGAAATGAAAATGAGTTAGAAACTATAGGTATCGGGCTCGTATTTTGGTTCCGACACACGGTACAGGTCTTAAATATGCGTTAAGCGCTTTCTATGAAGTTTGGTTGAAAACGGACGTCGTTTGATATGTTTCGGACTATGAGTTCCAAGTTTGAAAGTTTAAGAAGATTGAAATGAAAATCATGAGTTTTGAGGCTCGATTCTATGTATATGATGTTATTTTGGCGATTTGATCACATGAGTAAGTCCGTAGGATGTTTTTGAGGTTGTGTGCATATTTGGTTTGGAGCCCTGAGGGCTTGGATGAGTTTTGGATAGGTGTCGGATTGCATTTCTCATAGTTGAAAACCTGTTGTGCTTCAGTTCTGCAGGCTTCGCAATTGCGAAGCCAGCACTCGCAAATGCGAGCTCGCAATTGCGAGCTTTCTATCGCAAATGCGATCTTTCACCTTAGAAGCATATTTCGCAAATGCGAAGAAAAGTATCGCAAACGGATACCAGCCCTCAAAACCCAGTCTTCGCAAATGCGAACAACTGTCCGCAAATGCGAATGTGGACTTTCGCGAATGCGAACAATAGTTCGCAAATGCGAGCTTCCCAGTGTCCTTCAGAGTTCGGAAATGCGAACTCGACTTTGCAATTGCCATATTTGGTTGGGGTTCGCAATTGCGAACCCCTGTTCGCAAATGCAACATCAGAGACCTGCATATTCATACTTAGACGATTTCGAAGCTTCATTTTTCATATTTTCAAAACCCAAACACCCATTGGCGATTTTTCACGATCTCCCTCTTCTCCAAATCATTTGTAAGTCAACTTTTACTTAATTTCTTCAATCTTTAACATCATTTATCATGTTTTCATCTTAAAATCAAGGTTTTTCATGGGTAAAAATGGGGATTTTCGGTAAAACCTAGGTTTTGTTAAAAGTGGGGATTTGGACCTCAATTTGAGGTCCGATTTCAAAATAAATCATAGATATGAACTCGTGGGGGAATGGGTAATCGGGTTTTGGTTCGAACCTCGGGTTTTGACCATATGGGCCGGGGGCATTTTGGAAATTTTTGAGTAAAACTTTAGGAAATTTATTTTTATGCATTCAAGTTTATTCAATTAGCATTTGTTGATGCATTCAAGTAATTTGTGACTAGATTCGAGCGGTTTTGTGGTGAATTCGAGGGGTAAAGCTATTCTAGAGGCTTGAGTGGACTTTTGGAGCTTTCGAGGTAAGTGTTTGTTCTAACTTTGGCTTGAGGGATTAGGATTAATGTATTATTTGCTACGTGCTAAATATGGAGTACGGTGTATAGGCATGGTGACGGTTATCTATGCACCGGAGTCTAGCATGACCGTGAGTCTTATATGTGTTGGATTCGGATTTAATGGTACATTTTTCTTGCTTGGGTTGATAAGCATAATATATTGTGATTGGTTTGGCTTTTGGAGCATTGGCTCGGACTAGACATTGTTACCCGAGAAATAGATGATTAAAAGTGGAACGTGTAGCGATTAGTCCCTTGCCGGGACGTAAGTATTTATTGTACTCTCCCTTGACGGGATGATTGAATTATTAATTATATTCCCTTGCCAGGATTTTCTTGTGATTGTTGTTACTCCCCTCGCACTTGAGTTGTGGTCGTTGTTTGGGTGAGTTCTTGGCATTGATTGTTGAGGATCGGGTTGCACGCCTCAACGATATTGATGAATATTGAGGATCCGGTTACACGTCGCAACGGTATTGATTGTTGAGGATCGGGTTGCATGCCGCAACGGAGATTTATGTTGAGGATCCGGTTGTGCGCTGCAACGGAGTATGGACTGAGTGTATTGCTTTCTTGTGTAGGAGCTTCCTATGTTTTCCTTATCAGTTGTTATTGTTCAGCTTCATTTCTTTACCGTTGATTTCTATATTTAGACTGTAGTACCACACAACTTGTTTCCCCCTCCCTTTTAACTGTTAAAGTTAGTGAATTTCCTATAATTGCACATATATCTGTACAGGTTATTTGTGGTAGGTCCCGTCTAACCTCGTCACTACCTCGCCGGGGTTAAGCCATGCACTTACAAGCGCATGGGGTCGATTGTGCTGATTCTACACTCTGCACTCTTTTGCGCAGATACAGGGTTCGTATCGTAGTAGCAGCAGTGGTACAGTTGTTAGCATTCAGATCCGCGAGGCACCGAGGTAGCTTGCAGGCGTCCACAGGCCCGACACCTTCTTTATCCTTACTTTATTCTGTTGTCCCATGTGTTCGGGACAAACGGTTATATGTATTTTTTTCAGACCCTTGTTTCAGTATTCTATAGTAGTCCGTGAGTAGTGACACCAGATACTGGGTAGAGGTGTAATTTGGAGTTTCGTATTTCAATTTTCAATTCTTTAAATATTTTTTTAAAGTCTTTCGCTTTATTTTAATGTTTCCGTTGCTATATTATTTAAACGAAATCAGTGATATGTTTCTAAATGTTCGGCTTGCCTAGCTCCGACTGTAGGTGCCATCACGACTCCCGATGGTGGGAAATTCAGGTCATGACAAACCCCAATTTCACCCATGAAAATCCTTGATTTCAAGTGGAAAACATGTTTAATGATGTTAAAGATTGAAAGAATTGAGTAAAAATCAACTTACAAGTGATTTGGGATGAAGTTTGCTCTTGAAAAATCGCCTATGGTGTTTGGGTTTTGAAAGAATGGTGAAAAGTGGTGAAAATTCGATGAAGTATAAAATTTGCTGGGTCTCAGATGTGGGAATTACGAACAAAGCTTCGCATTTGCGAAGCCAGGGAAAAAATGGGACCTTCGCATTTGCGAAGTTTTCCTTCGCATTTGCGATACCTGCCCGGCTTCCTTCATTTCGCATTTGCGATCAGGTGGTCGTATTTGCGATTATCGCATTTGGGATCATTTCTTTGCAAATGCTTGCCAGGCCTCCCTCTTTTCGCATTTGCGATGGGGAATTCGCAATTGCGACTCTCGCATTTGCGAGAATATTTTCACAAATGCGAAAATACCATACCTGACCTGCAATTTTTTTTTCAAAGTTCAAAATGCAACTTGACACCTATCCAAAACTCACCCGAGCCCTCGGGGCTACAAATCAAACTTGTACACAACCTCAAAGACATCCTACGAACTTACTCGCGCGATTAAATCGCGAAAATTATATCATATACATAGAATCAAGCCTTAAAACTCATGATTTTCTTCTAAACTTCATAAACTTTTAAATTTGGAACTTATAGTCCGAAACACGTCAAACGACGTCTGATTTCGACCAAACTTCACAGAAAGCGCTTAACACATATTTAAGACTTGTACCGAGCGTCGGACCCAAATACGATCCCGATACCATAGTCTTTTAATGAATTTCCATTTCTATTTTCCTTAATAATTTCAGAAAAATAATTTAACAGAAAAATTCTTTCCTCGGGTTCTAAACCTCGGAATTCGACTCCGGGCACATGCCCAAGTTCCATATTTTTCTACGGACCTTTCTTGACCATCAAATCACGGGTCCGGATACGTTTACCAAAAATATTGACCGAAGTCAACTTTAATCATATTAATATCAAAATTCTTCAAATTTTTTACAGATTTTACATATTTCAACATAAAAGCTTTTCGGCTACGCGCCCGGACTGTGGACGCCAATCAAGACAAGTAAAAGTGAGGTTTTCAAGGTCTCGAAAGCACGGAACGGATGAGAAAACAGGCGATGACCCTTTGGGTCCTCACAAACTAGAACATATATCGCACAACTAAAGATTCTAAGATGGAAAATATTTGGCTCCTGACCAAAAGCCAATTGCAATGGGGTGACTTTATGATAACTTGTGGGACTTATCCATACAAGTGCTGCTGTATGCAAAATAGCATGACCCCACACTGAAATGGGAAGTTTTGTGCTCATAAGCATTGGTCTAGCAATTAACTGGAGACGTTTGATCAATGATTCTACTAAATCATTTTGTGTATGAACATGAGCAACCAGATGTTCCATTGTTATCCCAGTTAATATACAATAATCATTAAAGGCTTGGGATGTAAATTCACCAGCATAATCAAGATGAATTTTCTTAATTGCATAATCCAAAAATTGTGCTCTTAGCTTTATTATTTGAGTCAACAATCTCGCAAATGCCATATTGCGAGTCGATTGAAAGCACACATGTGACCATCTTGTAGATTCATCTATCAAAATTATATAATATTTGAATGGTCCACATGGAGGGTGAATTGGTCCACATATATCACCCTGTATACGTTCTAGAAATGCAGGGGATTCCATCCGAACTTTAATAGTTGATGGTCTAATAATTAATTTGCCTTGAGAACATGCAGCACAAGAGAATTTCTTAAATCGAAGAATCTTCTGGTTCTTCATTGAATGTCCATGTGAATTCTCAATTATTTTACGCATCATATTATAACCAGGATGGCCCAACTTGTCATGCCAAATAATAAAATTATCTTGACTAATAAACTTCTCGTTTACTACGACATGTGTTTCAATCCTGCTAATATTTGTGTAGTATAAGATGGAGGAAAGAGCAAGTAACATTTCAAGCACATATTTCTTACCAGACATTATTGTTAGTAATATAAAGATATTCAATCGTTTCATCATTTTTAGTCTCAATGTGGTAACCATTTTGGCGAGTATCTTTGAAACTTAATAAGTTTCTTTGAGATTTACTACAATATAGTACTTCATTAATAGCCAAATTTGTTCCCCTTGGTAGTAATACATTGGCTCTTCCAGAACCTTCACTTAATCTTGTACTACTGGATATTATATTAACATTGGCTTCTTTTATTACCAGATAAGAGATATTTCCTTTATCTCTAAAATGTTGTGTGTTGTAATACTATCCAGAAGACATATATCATCTTTATTAATCTTGAGTCCAACTAAAGACTGGGGAATTCTCATATTATTCATAGAAAAATCAAAATGTACATCATAAGAAATATGAAAGACAAACAAAATAAGAACATTAAGAAATACATTCGAAATGTAGAAACTAGCAACACATGATGCATTACAAAATACACTCAAGAAAAATAAATTAATTGCAAACATAAAAAATGACAATCTTTATTATAGCTTCATTCCCCAATAAAATGATTAGTTCTTCAGTTAATATCCTCAAAGAAGTCTCCACCTTCTAAATGAGTAATATTTGCTAGGCCTCCAAAATCGTCATCTTTATATGCAAGATGTGCCTCAGAATCATGTTTGTTTGAGGGACTTACTCCATTATCATTATTTTGAAAGGTCAAGTGTGCCTCCACATTATTTTCTTTATTTCTAAGGGAGGCTTGACAAAGTTTGACAAAATGATCTGGTGTACGACAAATGCGTGCCCTATGAACTTTCATACCACATTGGTGACACATACTAATTTTACCTTTTGAATGATTAATTTGAGAACCCTTATTGTTCTCCTATTTATTTCCACCATAATGACGATAATTATTTTGTCCCTTGCCACGTCCACGTCTATGACTATGTCCACTACTACAATAATTATTTTATTTTCTTTCAAACTTATCGTATGCTGCTGCGACATTCACTTTCGGGAATGGAGCTGATCCGGGCTTCATGATTTTTCATTAATAGAGTATTATTCTGCTCTGACACAAGTAGGCATGTGACTAAATCATAATATTTCTTACAATTTTTTTCACGGTATTGTTGTTGTAGCACCACATTTGAAGTGTGAAAAGTAGAATATATATTTTCCAATAAGTCCTCATCTGTGATAGTGTCTCCACATAATTTTAATAGAGAACTTACTTTAAAGATAGCAGAATTATACCCACTTACGATTTTAAAGTCTTGCAACTTTAAATGTATCCACTCATATGGAGCTTTCAGTAATACTGTAAGTTTTAAGTGGTCATATCGATCTTTCAAATTAATCCATAATTCAAGTGGATCTTTACGGTTAAATATTAAGTTTTTAACTCTTCATGTAGATGATGACGAAGGAAAATCATGGCCTTCGCTTTATCCTGATTTGATGTTTCATTTCCTTGTATAATAGTATTTCCAAGACCTTTAGCGTCAAGGTGAATTTCAGCATCAAGGACCCATGATAAATAGTTCTTCCCGGTGATGTCAAGTGCCACAAATTCAAGTTTTGATAAATTTGACATAGTAAAAACTATCATAAAAGGTAAATAAGTTAGATAAATAATTATATTAATAAACTGTTAATGAAACAAAACGAGTAAGGGAAAAAGAGATGTAAATATAGCTATATCACGTAAGCAATATACTATTTCATTTGTTTTTGCCATAAACTGAAAACAATATACTGTTTCATTTCACTTTATATATATATATATATATATATATATATATATATATATATATATATATATATATATATATAT
>MU768268.1:157177-187250 GCA_026770625.1 Nicotiana glauca
AAATTGAACGTGACTAACATTATTTATATATTCCAATCCAATAAATATAAAGTAATTAAATTAATGTAAAATTATTACTTATCAATTTATTTATCACGGTTCTTCAAAATGACTTAAAGATATATTTTGATCTAGGAAGTCCATGAATATTTTAAGTATGCCATTAGTGGGTAGCTAGTTTGATGACTTAGAGGTCATTTAAGAGTTGAGCACGGAAGGAAATAATTATTTTATCACTGCAATGTACTTAAACTATTTAAGATGCCCAAGAGCACAAGTAATCTGCAAACAGTAAGCATAACTACCATAAATAAAATAAATATAGTGAAACATAACTTAATAAAATATGACTCAACTTAGCGGGTGTTAAAAATAAAATTAGAGCTTCGTGCTAATAGCGTGTTACAAAATAAAAGCAATTTAGTAAAATATAATTAAGAAGAGACGAAAAGAAGGAAGAACTCTTTTCTTCATTCACTTTGGTGTATCTTTACCCATCAAATAAAATCAGATACAAGGCTATTTATAAGCCTAAAAAGTACACTTTCCATTCACAAATACTATGAGGAATGGAAATACTCAACATCAAACAGTGTGGGAAATGGGTGTCCATAGCAGCATGTGCATCCACTCCTTAAATTATTCATAACAAAAAATAATTTTTGCAATATTTTTATAAGAAAAAATGATAGCCACTCTCAAAATAATAGCCGAAAATGTATATTTTTTTGTAAGTTTGAGCCACCCCAAGAGCAAGGTGGGAAATTCTTGGTGGAAAGGAAGCCGAAGGTCTATTTGGAAATAGCATCTCTACCCATAGTAGGGGTAAGGTCTGCATACACACTACCTTCCCCATACCCCACTAGTGAGATTATACTGGGTTGTTGTTGTTGTGTCTTATATACAAAAATTATGCAAATTTTATATACTTTTTCGCCTAGCGTATATAAATAATTATTGGTACGGGCTAAAAGTGAAAAAGTCATATTAGCAGATCTTTTACAAAATCAATTCGGGTTGGCTCTGGTTCGTTTAGAAAATATGGTTTGGGGGGCTATATTCAGAGTAATTCGGCATAAATTAATACCGACACCTCGGAATTTGGTTACCTCAACTCCATTAACAACAACTTATATATCATTTTCCGATTTACACCCATTATCTCAAGTTTTGGATCAGACTAATCCATTGAAACAAATATCTACGAGTAATGATTTGTCAATAAGTTGTTAGGATTCGAGGGAAAAAGACATTTAGTTGAATATTTTGATTTTGATTTTATGTTTGCTGACAATACGTAAATTTTTTATGTATCAAGATAAACTTATCTACAATAACAGATAAACTCAACATAGCGCAAATAAATTTATCATGAAAAATAAAGTGATAACAAGCTATATAATTAAAATATACTGATAATATGATAATTTATTAGGGGGAATTTTCATATTTAAAGTTACCAAATATTGAATATCAGTTAAAGTTTTTTAACAAAAATGAGGATAAATTCAATGGGTGACAAGAAAAAAAATTATATTTAGTAGTAGTAATATTTTGGACAACTTTAGCCAAACAACATGTAGCATGGACCTCGGATAGTTAGGGGGTACTTGGAGATATTTTCTATAATGCATCAAAATTTATAAATAGGATAATACATAAGATGTATCACGTACTTCTGCGAAAAAATTAATTTCACACCTAATTTTACGGGCGTCACATTAACTCCGTGAATTACACTCGCGTCCACAAAACTTCCATGTCAGAAAAATTTTAAATTACTTGATCTTATTCACATTGCCCTCCAACCCCCACAAAACAAACCCACCCACACGCTTTACTTCTCCTAAAAGAAAAGGTCTTTCTCTGAAAAAGAGATACAGATTTGCACCAATAATTGAATAAAATTAACACATCATACCTAATTTTAAGTTTGAGATCTTTTGGGTTTAATGATAAAAACAAGATCATAAACGTTGTAAAGTTCAATTGCAAACAAAGAAGCACCGGTAATCTTTTGGCCGGAAAAAGTTTTCCGTCGACCTTTTCTTGTCCCTACTTTCTTCATCCATCAATCTAATATTTTTACCTAAAAAACCCTCTCCAAAACTTAAACATTAATACTAAAAAGAAGATGGAGGACTTCATCGGTAAATTTTTTCAATCAGAGAGGATTTCAAGGTTCTTAAAACAGTAACATGGTCTCTCATATATCTTTTCTCTTTCGATAAATCTTCACTAAAATTTGTAAATGGGATGAAGACTTTATTGTCATGGAACATGTAAAGTTAGGAGAAGTGAAGGTGATGATGGAGCCATCTGGTGAGTGGTGAGATGAAGGGAAAGAAGAAAAGAACAAACAATAATAAAGAAAAAATAAAAAGACATGAGGCCCACCGAGAATTAACTATTATAATTAGTTCCATAACTCCCATAGAAAATAACATGTGATTATTTAATCCACTTTTGATATTTTTTTCACGATCCACACGCATTTAGGAATGAAATTATTTTCACTGCCATATAAGCTTTTGGGAGGTATTAAAACTTTGGACAAGTATAGAGAGGTAATTTTTACTTCCACATCAGATTCAACATGAATATTTTCAGAGGCGGATTTTGTGGCGCATGCTACCACATAACCGTTCTATGAGCTGCATAATGGCTTCAGACCTGACCAGGCCTACCCAATTTCGATTCATTTATGCAGTCCCCTTTGTGAATCACATATTCGTTTTGCGATCCGGTCTGTGATCCCAGACCCAATTTCGTAGGCATAAATGTAAAATTTTTACCTGACCTCATTTTTTTAAAATGACCTTAGGGGTTGTTTTAGAAATATATACGGTTAAAGTCGGGCCTACCCGATTGTGCTATTTGATCAAGAGCAGGGGACTACATCGATAGTTAGCCTCGTAATGGATCAGAGCAGAACACGAAGACGAGGCATCATATCTAAGGATCGAGGTTCATGTCGAGATCGAGGCGATCAACGATTGAGACCAAATATGACAGACTTCGAGCAAAACACAATAACAGAAAAATGAGATATTTGTAACCAACTGGAGATAATGGCGTAAATCTCGGAAGGGATCAAATCAGGGGCGGTTATCTATTTAATCATGGGATTTACTTCCGAAATAAGAATTGTAACATAAATAGGATTCTCTTCTTTATAAAGGGGATCATAATCATCTTGTAAATACCTTACATTTACGCAGATCAAAGCAATACAATATTCTCTCTTTAATTTACATTCTCTTGTTTATCAGTTTGTTATATTTTAACTCTTCTTGCACAACTAGCTTGAGAATACTCGACCTCGGGGGATAAGCTCTGTTCAAACACTGGTTCGCCTCATATCATTGTTAATTTCTATTATTACTCTTTGCATTTGTTGCTTGGTACTAGGTTAAATCACGTATCCTTAAAACTACATTATTAATTTAAGGCGAAATACATAAATGACCCCTTCAAGTTGTCCTCAACTATCAACGAGACACCTTAACTGACCCCATTTTCAGTGGGACACTTCAAGCCTTCAATAAAGTAGGTCAATTAAACAGCCAACCTCATCAGCCCACCTCGCATGAAATACACTCTCGGATTCATGTCAAACGAACAAATGAGAAAATACCATGTGTAATTTTAATTAAAAAATTTGTCACCTATTATAAAACAAAAACAAGAACAAAGCAATAATAATAAATAAACCTTAGAGACCTAGAACCCTCATAGCCACCCCATCTTCTTCTTCAACCAAGAGCAGACCCTAATCCCCCTAAGAATTCCAGTCGTCTAACCTCCTCTCCATGGCACCGCTGCTTCTCTCCAAACGACCCTTTCCTCCTCGAAATGCCTTCAGCTGTTTCCAAACATCCACTAACGCCGGTAATAGCCATAGACACCGGCAACAGCCATGACCATCGTCAACAATCATAAACCACTTCCTGTTCATCGTCTATATTGCTGCAAAATTTTGAATTTCTGGGGTCTGTTGTTTTTGCTTCTGAGTCGGGTTTTAGAAGTAGCCGATGTAACCGTAGCACTAGCGTCATTGTTCGTGGACCTTATTTGCTAGCTGGATTTTTACCTGAAAATCTATTTCGGCGAGCTCCATTAATCGTAGCTGAAGACACTATTGTTTCACCACCAATTATTGCTTCTTGGGATTGGATGAAGAGGAATGGATGAAATACTTGTGCAGTGAATATCTTCTATTATTTTCAATGGCTTCCACTATTTTGCACATTCACTACCATGGTAAAGTTGTGGTGTTGAGAATGGTGGGTTAAGGTGTAGTGAATAGCGGAAGAAAATTTTTGAGAAGAAGGAGTGGGGAAAAGTGGGCTTCGCCAATTAAATTAAAAAAAATAAAAGAAATAAATACATTTTTGATAGCTTCACTTGCTGCAACGCGGGTGTAGTACACATATTTTACCATGTCACTTTGAAGGGTTTAAGAGAAACACTGAAAAATAATTTGAGGTATCTGCTTGATAAATATGTCAGTCGAGGTATTCAAATGACCGTTGTGGACAACTTTTAGGGTAAAGAGTTTGTCGTACACCATGGGGTTAAGGATAATAGTGATTGTCTAGTATTAATCTTTTATAACACACATTGTTTAACACTTGTTCTCATAAATATCTTTGATTTTGGGAATCAACATGTCAAACTTTCAAGTAGTGCCCATTCATACAGAGGTTGGCCTGGGTCTTCATGGCGAGAACAAGAACATAGATTCCTCGTGAAACGGAGTACCTCCATTCAATCTCAATAGACCACTGACCATACATCCAGTCGATCCCATATTTCCATTCATGGAAATTTAGGCACCGACCCTGAATATAACGTCCATAGACACGCCCGAGCGGGCGATCAGAATGCACAAAGTAGAGAGGAAGGTGGGATTAGCCTTTGAATGATATTTGAAATGCTGTAGTCTCAACAAGCTACTATATCGCATCTCAAAAATTAGAATCGAGCACCATGCATAATTGAGATCGATATATCGCAAGATTTAGAAGGTCGAACCTATACCAGAGAAATCGAACGATAATGGATCAGGAACTTGTTGACACCCAATTTTTCCTTATATATTTTAAATATGCAAAAATACCTTCAAAATAGCATATATATGCATATATAGGCATGCCCAAGGTTTTTTTATAATTATTTTTGCCATAATTTTAAGGGTTTAAATTGATTAATTTTTTCTATTTTTATCCATAAAATCCCCAATAATTATTTTCAAAATTATTGTTTTGATAATTCATCTATTGGGTTTCTATATTTTTGTCAAAATATGGCTAATGTAATTTTTTATATATTTTCGCAATCACATTTTAGTATTTGTAAAGCTAAATTGCATGTAATTGTAATGTTAGCCCATTTTAAGATCTAATTATGTTTTATATGCATAAAATTGAATCCTACATTTTTAAATTGTTAATTATATATTCCAAATCAGTTTTGGTACCTTAAATTATTTTCCAGAAATGATCTATTATTTTTATAATTTAAATAAGAAAAAATTGGCTATTTAAATAACAACCAAAATTGGCTTTCAATTATAGCAAAATCGGACCCCAATTCCCAGCCCAATTTTACAATTAGTAACCTGATCCATACTTTATTAACCCTTACCCAAACCCGGAAATCACTTACCCTTTTGAATTTCGACCGTTGATCTCTTAGATCAATGGTCCATATAATTCCTTTCCTTTTTAATTCTAACCAAACCCCTAACCCTAATTCATTTTCACGACCAACCCCACCATACTAAAATCCTCTATTCTCTCAAACTCTCTCAATCTAACCCTAATCTTCAACCGCCGAACTCTTCTCTCTAGCCATCTACGGTCACCTCTCATCATCTCTTAAGCTTCCAATGGCTTCTCATGCCACACTCATTTTCTCTAAGGCCTTCAAGGGCCCTAGGCCACACTGACCTATGTCTGGGGTTGCTGTTTTGGCTGTTCATGACTTCTTCGCTGTGATTATGAGCGAAATCACACTATTTTAGTTACGATCTTTGAAGTTATAAACAAGTTCTTCCATTTCTATTTTGGTTTCTTCTGAAACCCTAATTTTGTTTACACCTCCTAGATCTGGGCTATTTTTAAATGACTCAAGTCTGCTTCTTTTATGTTTTACACTATTCTTGAACTTCTCTTGCAAAATCATCAATTTTAAAGTTGTTTTACTCTCTTTAAAAATTAGGGTTTTCGTGACTTCTTCTGCACTTTGTTTATGTTTTAACTTCTATTCTTTGCACATCTAGACCAATTCTATGTTTTACTGCATCTTCGACTCACCTATGTCAAAAGCCCTAATTTTTAGGGTTCTTCATTTGGTTTCTGTGTATTAGCATAACTTACTAATTCTCATGTTTCTTTTTGAGTTCTTGTTACTGCCATGCCTTGATATGCTTCTACTGAGTTTCTCAGCCTAAACGTACACCAATTCTATGTGTTTATGTTCATCTTGACTGTTCGCATCAAGACTTGCATCTTTCTCACCGATTCAGTATTATTTGACCTTCATGTTTTGCTAGAGTTGTGTGCCAATCCTTGACTACCCATGTCTTACTCTATTTTTATATTAAACATGCTGACTCTTTTTCATGACTTTCTCTTTGATTGATTCTGAATTCCTTAGTACTTGGTGTGATTTGAGCATTTTCCTTTGGACCCCCCCGACTCCTACCTTTCCACTTAATTTGATTATTTGCTTGCCTTAATTAATTTTTCCTTGCCTTGTGTGCATTGCTACTTAATTCTTACTGATTGATTCCTTAGTTTAAAAACTTTCTGACCCTAGCCTTAATTACATGTTCTACACTGGTACTATTTTAAAATCTTTTCTTATTTGTTATACTCCAACCATGTATGATTTCTTTCCTTTATACTGACTCCCTTAATTAAAGGGAGATTCGAACCAATTTTTATACTAAGTTCTATAATTACTGAAGAATTTATTCTTGACTTATTTTAAATTACTGAAGAATTTTTATACTAAGTTCTATATAAATGACTCTCTTCTAGAGTCTTAAGACACGAACACATTGGTTCAAAACTCTCTCTCAAACTCAAACTTTCTACTCTCTTTCTGTGATTACTTCTTATTGTTCTAAGTTAGCCGACAATAAGCCAAGGCTAACTTTTGTGCTCTCCTATTCTTCACTTTGTGTTTATTGTTTCTCTACTCTTATGTCCGGATTTCAATTCAAGTTCCAAAGTCAATATGTTCATTTGCTTCTTCAGCTTATCATGTCTCTGACTTGTTTTTATCTATGGTGCTGATGTTCAATGTGTAATTGACATGTTCATGTAATGGCTTCATCTAGCATGCTAGTTCTACTCCCCTGGTAACCTGTTTCAATATGACTCTATCTTACTTTGAATACTTGTCTACTTATTGTCGAGTTATGATATGCACTTAATTTGCAAATTGATTTATCACTTTAGATGACTGATTCTATGATTGTTTCTGAAATCCATACTATGTTAATATCACCAGCTATTCCCTAATCCTATAAACCCTCACAAGGACTGCTATGCTCTTATAATGACCTAAGTGTCCCCAAACCCTACTACCCATGTTTGTAGTTGTTGAACCTGCCTTGGTCCTATGTTCCTTGGTTATGTGTGAACATGTTTTAGGTGTTGTGTTTGGACTATTGCTTGTTAATCTACTCCCTTTTCAAAACTGTCCTATTTGAACAAATCCCCCTGTTGTTTTACAAAACTATTTCAAACAAATCTTTTTTCAAACTGTTCTCATGCTTAAATCTTTTCAAAACTATGTCAAAGCATTCTCACTCTACTCTTAGACCACTAAGTTCTGCCCCTTTTGTGTGAGCCTTGCCTTGGGACCCTTGATCTCCCTCTAAACTTGGACACACAAAAACTAGCCTTTTCACACTGCACTTACTCTGTCTTGTATATAAAATCTGGGTGTGAGCACTGCCCGAGATCCCTTGAGGTCCTTAGGGAACTCTGACACACCCGGATGTGAGAAAGGTTATAAAACAATCTTGGCATTTGAGGTTCTGGAAATTTGGGCATGTTTTCAGGCTCTCTATAGTGTAACTTCTTATTTTTCTTTTCCCCTTATGTAATTCATTTCAATATCTGTCTATAATAATTTGTAAACGAATATGGGGGTTGGATAGTGAAAGTGGGAGGGTAGATACACATGTTATCAATATTAATGAGTAGAAGACATGCTTTAGGTTTATATTCTCATATATCTGCATTAGAACTCATGTTTAGGACCAATACATGCAAAGAATATCATATATTAGAAACCATGCTCCTAGGTTCCATATTTACTACTTTCAGCGTTTCATTTTGACATCTCTATTATCACTTAGAGATCCCGTTTCTCGGATAACGACATTAAACATAAAACTGTTGCTCCTGCACATCCTGAAATCATGTTGTAACTTTTTTGGGCATTTAGAAATCATGTTTTAGGAATTTTGAATATCTTTAAATCATTTTGCATTTTTATATGTTCATATTAGATATCCTATTTTAGGGTCTCGTTCACACTCGCTCAGTCACACCTAGTTAAGGTACCGATGCATGATAAAGGACATAAAACAGTCTCATGTTTGATTATCTTGTTTAAGTGAAACTTGTCATAATTCCTGTATGTCTTTGTAACATTTAGAAAAACATGCTTTAGGTAAAATAACTTCTAAACTTTTTAATTATTCTGGTAACTGCTGCATATTATTTTACGCCTAGGGAAGCCTTAGGTAATCAACTTTAATAATAAAACTTGAACCATCTTTGTGATTAGTGTGTAAGTGTCAGTATGTTAAAATCAGTAGACAAGCCTGATTAGGACATCCTCTCCGAGTTATGTAATATATCTACTTTGCTGTTATCACTTAGATACCATGCTTAAGATATGAATTTAGACCTTAATTGTGTATGAGTCATGTTGTTTGTGTGTACTATGTGTGGAGGTATATCTGAGCCTTTATTTGTCTTTATGTTCCCCTTTAATTGAAGTCATATCTATTTATTATGTTTCACCTTAGTATTTTACCTTTAAACTTGAGGGTCTGCCTAGAATCCCCCCTTTTTATATGATAGGAGTTCCAAATTCCTCCGGGACTGATAGGAAGGGATGGGTAACAGCATGCAAATGGGGTCGAGACCAACCCTCACTTTAATTACCTTCACGGGGTGGGAAAGGGTAGATGTGGATATGATAACCAGTGCATTAATATCACGTTTAGACCCTCTTTGAGGAGTGTCATACCGGGTATTGCATTGATGTGATCCATATTATAAACAAACCTAGCATACCTCCTTATATTCCCAAATATGCTTAGATTGTAATTCTTTTCAAAATCTTGCTTTTCATTAATTTTTTTACAAACACCTGTGTATTTAAATCCCCTACAATTTGAGGCATACCTGTTTATTTACAAATTGTTCAAATTCACAAAAACTGTTTGGCCGAGAATCACACTAGTGGATCCTAAGGGGTGCCTAATACCTTCCCCTTCGGATAATTTAAAGATCTTACCCTATCTTTGGTTACCAAACATAGTTATAAATGAACCCCTATACGTGCCCTAACACACCTTAAATCGTTAGGTGGCGACTCTTCAAAAGTGCAAACCCTCTTTCCAAAATGAAAGAGTTGTCCCAACCAGAATGTCATAAACCCGATTTAGCGAGAAAACGTGGGCGCAACAGCATGGCGACTTTGCTGGGGACTTTAAGCTTTTACCTTTTCATACCGTTTTTGTGAATTTGTACCCCCTATGTGTAATTATCTGTTTAATTCATTTGAGCATTTAATTTCTTCTTGAAAAGCACAACTGACATATCTTTCTTGTTTTCTTCCTTTATAACTGCTTTAAATTATAAAACTACCATATTTATCCCTTCCTTAACATTCAAATACATTCAACATGCTTTTAATTATTGCATAATCATGCTCAACATCATACTCCACTCGCGCCAAACAAATACTATAACGACGCTTGATGAGTGGTTGCGCCCTTCCTATATCGTTACCCCCTAAATTCGGAAAGTCTTATTTGCGATAAAACTAGTCGATCAGCAGTGCAGTCGACAGTTCCGTGCCTTCACCCTTGAGTTGTTTGCTCAATAGTACCAGTCTAAAACCCAATAGAAACCTTACTCTGTGTAAATTGCGCATGCATCATGGTCAAACCTAGCCAGGTCAATTATGTTGTCCACGTAATGATCCTTTAAGATAGCCTTCTCCAAAAGTCCACTGGGTTTCCCTAAACACAAACGGACATCATCACGTTCTGTACATTTATTTGGAGAACTAAATGCTTCATGCTAATTGTTGATGTTAAATAGTCGAGTCTGGTGGGGGTAAGGGCCTAACCTGGTTTGCCTTGCAGAAATATGAGGCACGAAGTTCCCAGATTCGGCATGGTTACCAATATCCACCCAAGATTGCTAAGTTGGTAGGAAGATTTACATTCTAGTGACAAAACCCTCGTCAAAAAATATCTAGTCAATCTACCGTCCCTCCTGGAGATCTAGCCTAACAACATGATAATAGAAGCTGCTACCTTATTTTGGGATTGAGAAATAGCCGTGTTCTGCTTTGGGGACATCGAAATGACACTTTTGCTAGAGGAGATAGGAGGAATGGCCCGTCTAGTGTAGGAAACCCTGGGTTTGCTAATACCTGAGAACCACAAAGGCAAGGGTTTCCTAAAAATGATGGGTTTGAAGAAGAATGCAGAATTGGTATGCCTAAAGGAATCGTACATCCCTTTTGACTACCTGAATGAAAGGTATGGTCACAACAAATCATACCATACCTACCATGATGAGTTTTCCATCAAGTCCTTGGGACATATCCATCATAGGGTATTCGTCTTCATGTTGTGCTTCCTCGGACTGATCGTGTTTCCAATGAAGAAAGGGAAGATCCATACTAGGCTGGCTATGGTAGCCAAGACCCTAATGGAGGGGATTAGCGGGCAGACATTCAACATTGTACCCATCATCATCACAGACATACACCGAGCCTTAGAGAAGTGCCAACAAGGAGCGAGACACTTCGAAGGCTACAATCTACTACTTCAGCTTTGGCTCATGGAACAACTCCTAAAAGGCGAATATCGACAAGAAATTCAGTGAAGGGCCTGGGATGACCACATCGCTTTCCACCATCCAAAACGAATGAATTACATCCCCGACATGTTCGCTCAGCCTGAGAATGCCAAAGAATGGGTTGAGCTCTTTGATAATCTGACTGAAGAGCAGGTTCAGTGGATGTTCGAGTGTTTTCCGATAGAGGAGTTCATCGTCCGATCTAGATATGTGCCTTTCCTGATACTGATTAGTCTAAGAGGAACATACCCTTACGTCCCTCTTCAAGTTATGAGGCAAGCAGGTAGGAAGCAAGTCATATCCAGGTTTGACAAGATGAGCCATCTTCGAGCTGACTTCCAAAATTATGATAGTCCTCACAAGTGCCAAGCCCAGCACATGTGGCACTGCAAGATTGTAATGAAGAAATACACCATCGAGCCAGACAAATATCATGCTGGTTGTACCACTTTCTATTCTGGGTGGTTGGAAGACAATCGAGATGGTCTGGGCTAGCTAGGGTTTATTCACGGTCACATAATTATAGATGAAAAGGCCGAGGCGCAAGTCAAGTACAATCAGCTACGCAAAAGGATTCGTGAATGCGAGAGCGAACACTGCGAGATACAAGAGTCCAACAAGAAGTAGATTGAGGAATGGAAAGACATGGATATTAGTGCCAATAAAAGGCTAGGATACTTGGAGCGAGACATAGTAGAACTGGAGGGAAAATTTCTCAAAAGGGTTGAAGATTGTCAAATGGCTGAAGGGATCGAAGGTGGACATCTAGCCAGAGCATACCTGCTGCTGGGAGTTCACGAATTAGGGAAGCTGTTCGATGGAGCCAAGGATGTCGAATCTGGGGAAGGTCCTTTTGGGACCAAATAGATAGGAATTTACTTTTTCGCTTTACGAATGTAATAAGGCCAATGGCCATTAGTGACTTTATTTCTTGCTTATTTAGTGTTGTTTTGGGATTCATCTATCTTTATCAATAAAATGAGGCATTTAGCATTAAAATTTCTCCAAGTATATTTGTTTCTAGGCCTACCTCGAGTACAAACAGGTTCCCAAATTAGGTCACACTTTACATTCCCGCACTATGTGTTTAAATATTGCAATAATTTTTTATAATCCTCACTGACTTGATTACCTTTTTTAATTTTGTTTTTATTATTCCCATCCCCAAAGGTTAGTCTGTGAAGTTTGGCATCATTATCTTATTTCACAAGATCCAGGGGCTCTCCACCTACTCCTCCTCTTAGTCCCTCTAAAGGCAAGAATAAAATGAAAGATTTAAACAATATCAGGAAGGAGAACATAATTGAACGGGTAGAGGCCGCTAATGGCTAGGGTATTTGGGTTCCTAACGAGAATGTGTCACATCTTGAATAGAAACTATTGAAATTCTAAGAAGAGCTCGATCAGGTTCGAAATCTGGCAAACCTGTCATTTTGCCTCAACAACCCCAGATATCAACTTCCCCAACGTTCAAAACCCTACACCTCCTCAAAATATCCCAAAACAGCTGAATCATCTTGTGCCTCACCATTAGATGATCCACCAAAGAACCAATGTAACACATGTCATACCCTAAACAACACTCCACTACTCATCCCAGAACCTCAGAACTCTACAAACAACCATTTACACACCCATACACCAGGCTACCATAACAATCCTATCTATGCGGAGACCATGCTACACTCCACCTAACCTATCTCATGCACACCTGGATATGATAAAAAGGATCTATTTATTTGGAACTTGGCCGAGGAACTTAAGAAACTGACCAACCAAATTCAGGATGTTGAGGGAAGCGAAGGAATCGAGGGACTAAACTTTGAGGACCTTTGCATATAGCCTGATGTTGAGCTACCTGAGGGATACAAACCTCCTAAGTTCGAAATGTTTGATGGTACAGGTGATCCAAAGGTCCATCTGAGGACATATTACGACAAGCTGGTTGAAGTAAACAAGGATGAAATGATCCGCATGAAGCTATTCATGAGGAGTTTGAAAGGAGATGCATTATCTTGGTACATTTGCCAAGATCCCAAGAAGTGGTCAAGCTGGGTGGTCATGGCATCGAACTTTATGGACAGATTCGGGTTTAATATAGAGAACACACCAGACGTGTTCTATATCCAAAATTTGAAGAAGAAGCCTACGGATATGTTTCGTGAGTATGCTACTCGCTGGAGGTCTGAAGCTGCTAAGGTCAGACCCGCCTTAGAAGAGGAGAAAATGAACAAGTTTTTTGTTCGAGCTTAGGGCCCGCAGTACTATGAAAGGCTGATGATGATTGAGAACCACAAGTTCTCCGACATTATCAAATTAGGTGAAAGAAGTGAAAAAGGTATTAAAAGTTGTATTGTTACAAATTTTGAAGCCTTGCAAGATACGAATAAGGCTTTACAGTCCAGTGGTGTGTCCAAGAAAAGGGACGTAGGGGCTGTGATGGTTTCACAAAGGACCAAGCCCCCCCTTAAATACCAAGCTTACCCAACACCACCACTCACATACCAGTCAAGCCCAAATTACCAAACACCCTCATACCAAGCTCCATCACCAACTTATTAGTCATTTCCACCTCCTATATATCAACCTAGTTCGCCCAGATACTCCCAACCCACTCATGTCAACCAAACTCATAATTCTCAACCATCCCATTATCAATCACCCCTACACACCAAAATTTCCCTAGACCCGACCTAGTTTTGATCGCAGACCTCCAAAATAATATACAGCCATCGCTGAGCCCATCGACCAACTGTATGAGAGGCTCAAAGCTACTAGTTATGTCACTCCCATTCCAGCTGCAACCCCTGAGAATCCTTCTTAGTGGGTTAACCCAAACAAGTCCTGTGCATACCACTCTAACATGGAAGGGCACACCATAGATGAATGCCGCTCCTTGAAAGACAAGATACAGTCTTTGATTGATAACAAGATTATTGTGGCAAAGGAACTTGCTCCAAACATCTGCAACAACCCTCTGCAGACCATAAGTGTGGAGGTATCCATATGATTGAAGTAAAAGATGACTAGGATCCCGAGAGATCAATCGAGTTGATCGCAGAAGGTGATGACCCTAAAAAACCCGACAATTACTCTCAATCCAATCATAGTCCAGATCAAACCGTCTGAGGAGACTAAGGTGAATATGTATATACTTATTGAGTTTGAAGCAGTGCCATCTGCAAAGGCACCGTCACCAATTGAGGTTGGATTCGCATTTTCGGCGAATTCACCCGCACCATTTGAGGTGGCAGTCTTGTCACCCAAGGCATATGTTCCATTTGAAGTGAGGATAGCAGTGCCGATCCCAGTGGAGATATCAACCATGCCACCCTTCTATACAAATGCTATACCCTAGAACTATACAATCGAGGCAAGAAGGAAGGGCAAGGTTAGGATTGAAGAAATTGTCGCAGCACAAGGTATGAAAAGAACTGGTAGAGTCTATACCCCTGAACATCTAGCTGGTAGAGTGGGGTATGAATACACATGGGAAGAATTCAATAGTTGGTCGCCACCATGGCTCGGTCCTTCCGACTAGAGCAGCCAATACCATATCTCGAGCAGACCTTCCAACAGGCCGACATTATTTATGGGTCAGACGAAGAAGAATCTCTTGCAACATTGAAGAACTTGTTTCTATAAGATAGTGATATAGACTATTGCGTTATTCTTGGGGGGCGGTGGGGGTGGAGAGGAAGTCCCTTCCATACATCAAAGGGGCACATCTCAAGAATTGGACCATCAGGGTAACCAAAGCCCGACGAGCCTCGGGGTAGCAAAACTAAAACAAGCATTATTCACCGTTTTATTTACTAAATGATTTTCTTTTTGCATTTTTCAATTCCTGCAATAAGATCTTCGATGTTCAATTCAATTATTCAATTTATCAAAAGAATTTTTCTAATGATTTAATATTTATTGTTATCGTTTTCTCTCCTTGCTTACCAATACAACATTACTATTACTTGTCTTGATGAACTAATGACTGTGACATGCAATGAGACAACGAAACAAACGGATATTGATTCAGAGGAAGATGACATACTCGACGAGATTGTCAAAGAAGTTGAGAATTTTGAGAACATACCTACGTCTAACCTGGACGAGACTGAAATTGTCAACATGGGAGATGCAGAAACATTAAGGAAGCGTGGATCATCATTCACCTATCACCATTGGAGAAGAAAGAATACACAGAATTTCTAATGGAGTATGATGACATATTCACCTAGTCGTATGATGACATGACTGGTCTGAGTACGTCTATTGTGGCTCACGAATTGCCAACCAAATGTGTTCACAGATAAAGTAAAAGCTCAGAAAGTTCAAGCTTGATATGAGTTTGAAAATCAAGGAAGAAGTCACAAAGCAGTTCAACACTAAGATTCTCAGGGTAATAGAATACTTGACATGGTTAGCCAACATTATACCAGTGCCAAAGAAGGATGGGAAGGTCAGAGTCTGTGTCGACTACCGGGATCTCAATCGCGCCAATCCGAAAGACGACTTCCCTTTGCCAAATATACACATCCTGATTGACAATTATGCCAAGCATGAGCTACAGTCATTCGTAGATTTCTTTGCTAGTTATCATCAGATCTAGACGAAAGAGGAAGATTATGAGAAAACAGCTTTCATTATGCCATGTGGAGTGTACTATTACAAGATGATATCATTCGTCCTGAAGAATGTAGATGCCATCTACTTGAGGGCCATGAATACCATCTTTCATGATATGATACACAAGGAGATAGAAGTATATATGGATGATGTTATTATTAAATCCAAGAAGGCCACTGAACACATAGAAGATCTGAGGAAGTTCTTCAATAGACTGCGAAGATACAACCTAAAACTAAACCCCGCAAAGTGCACATTTGATGTTCCTGCTGGGAAATTGCTTGGGTTTATTATGAGCCGCTGAGGAATAGAACTGGATCCATTAAAAGTCAAATCCATTCAAAACTACCACCGCCAAGGAATAAAAAGGATGTGATGATTTTCTTGGGAAGGCTTATCTACATCAGATGATTCATAACATAGTCTATAGTTATCTATGAGCCAATCTTTAAGATGTTAAAAAAGGACACCGCCACCAAATGGACCGATGACTGGCAAAAGGCCTTCGACAAAATCAAGGAGTATCTGTCAAGACCACCAGCCGTAGTCTCGCCCGAGCTTGGTAGACGCTTATTACTCTACCTTGTAGTGTTAGATGGAGCTTTCGGCTGCATTCTGGGGCAACACGATGAAACAGGGAGGAAGGAGCAAGCCATTTATTATCTCAGTAAGAAGTTCACCCCGTACGAGGCCTGATATTTTCTATTGGAACACACCTATTGTGCTTTGATTTGGGTAGCTCAAAAGCTGAGACATTACTTTTGCGCTTATACTACATATCTCATATCAAGAATGGATCCCTTGATGTACATCTTTCGGAAGCCCATGCCCACTGGCAAGGTGGCCGAGTGGTGAATCCTGTTGAGTGAGTTCGACATTGTTTACGTAACTTAGAAAGTGGTCAAGGGATAGGCATTAGCAAACCACCTTTCTGAAAACCCCATGAATGGAGGATACGAACCCCTGAAAATGTATTTTCTTGATGACGGTTATAGAATGTTCTTCGATGGAGCACCAAACATCAAAGGAGTTGTCATTGGAACAGTTTTAATATCAGAAAGAGTTAGCATTATCCGGTATCTGCCAAACTTAGGTTCCCCTGCACCAACTATATGGCAGAATATGAATCCTGCATCTTAGGACTCAAAATGGCCATTGACATGAACATTCAAGAGCTGCTAGTGATTAGGGGATTCAGACTTACTTATACATCAAGTACGAGGAGAATGGACAACCAAGAACTCCAAGATACTCTCGTATCTGCATCACGTACAGGAATTGAGAAAGAGATTCACAAAGACGGAATTCCAGCATGTTCCCAGAATCCAGAATGAGTTCGCCGATGTATTAGCTACCCTATCATCTATGATACAACATCCCGAAAAGAATTTCATTGATCCCATTCCGGTGAAAATCCATAATCATCCAGCTTACTGTGCCCATGTTGAAGAAGAAGCAGACGAAAAGCCTTGGTTTCATGATATCAAGGAATATTTGGCAAAAGGAGAGTACTCTGGGCTTGCAAATCCTACTCAGAAATGCACACTTTGGGGATTGTCCAATAACTTTTTTCACTACGGAGGAATCCTATATTGGAGGACTCCCAATTTAGGATTATTAAGATGTGTCGACGCAAAGGAAGCGTCTAGGCTACTAGAGGAAATTCATGCTAGGACCTGCGGTCCACATATGAAAGGTTTTGCCTTAGCAAAGAAAACACTCCGGGCTGGTTACTTTTGGATGGCTATGGAAACAAACTGCATCCAGTATGTCCAGAAATGCCACCGCTATCAGATACATGCAGACATGATAAAGGTACCTCCAAGTGAGCTTAACACAATAAGCTCACCATGGCCATTCGCCACTTGGGGGATGGACATTATTGGACCAATCGAGCCTGTTGATTCCAACATACACAGATTTATCCTATTAGCCATCGACTACTTTACCAAATGGGTCGAAGCAACATCTTACAAAATAGTGACTAAGAAAGTCGTGGCAGACTTTGACCGTGACTGCATTTTTTGTCGATTCGAAATTCCAGAGTCAATCATTACTGGTAATGGCTCCAACCTCAATAGCGACTTGATAAAGGCTATGTGCAAAACTCATAAGATCAAACACAAAAATTCCATAGCATACAGGCCTCAGATGGATGAAGCTGTAGAAGCTGCCAACAAGAATATCAAAAAGATATTGAGGAAAATGATAAAGAAACACATGCAGTGGCACGAGATGTTATCATTTTCTCCATAGGGTATCGCACCACAATCCGCACATCAATTGGAGCAACCCCCTATATGCTAGTTTACGGTAAAGAAACTCTCATTCCCATTGAGGTAGAAATTCCTTCCCTAAGGATCATACAATAAGTTAAGCTTGATGACGCAAAGTGGGTAAAAAGTCACTATGAGCAACTAGCCCTTATAGACAGAAAGAGAATGAATGCAGTCTTCCATGGTCAACTCTACCAGAACAGAATGTCCAGAGCCTTCAACAAAAGAGTCAAGCCAAGACAATTCACACCAGGGCAGTTGGTGTTAAAGAAAATTTTTCTGTATCAAGATGATGCCAAAAGGAATTTCTCTCCCAACTGGAAGGGTCCATACATGGTTCACCGGGTTTTGATAGGAGGAGCCCTCGTACTTGCAAAAATGGACGGGGAAATTTTGGCCAAAGCCGATCAATTCAGATGCAGTCAAACGTTACTATGTGTAATCTTTATGCTTTCCTTATATGATGTAAAATGAACTATGTCTGAACTAATTTCCATTTAAGAGGGGATACGTAGTCAGCCCTATGGGTTTGGTCACAATTCAATAAAATTTCATTTTCCCCCGCGGGTGGAAACTGAGGCATAATTTTGAGAAGGACCCTCAAAATTCTGAAGTAATTTCAGCCGATCGCCACACGAGAAGCAGTCAGAAACATCAACCCATCAAACTGGGGTAGAATTTTGAGGAGCACCCTCAAAATTCCGTAGCAGGAAAGGGTGCAATGTCCTAAACTACATCATAGTAGTCGGTTCATCTAAAATCTATTTTTAATTATACATTCATACCATATTTTTTTTTACAAAATCATGAATGTTCATCGAAACTGCCTTGTTTAGCAACGCTAACCCTATGATACAGACGATATCACCAGATTAAAGTCGAACGAGTCACTCAAAGCCAACAGGGATATGAACTAACCTCCCCTTACAAAACTTACGATTTTTCTTTGAATGCAGGCACTAGGATTGAGTAATCCTTAAACATATTTTTCACCCACGGGATAAACATTTTTCAAAAATACAATTCTCAGAACCATTGCACTCGTTGATATTTGCTATTCGCACAAACCAGTAATGCGCCGTAGTCACAATGATCCAAGTAATCACAATGCTGCAATCTGCTATCAACTAAGAAAACTCCACAGTCATTTGTTATTTTATTTCTTGCATAAGGCTACTATTCTGCCTCCTGAGACTAAACGCTATCTCTCTTTGCTTATGCATTGCATAAGGTTACCATTTTACCTTCCAACTTGCATAAGGCTACTATTCTGCCTTCCGAGACTAAATTCTATCTCCCTCTGCATCTGCATTGCATAAGGCTACCATTCTGCCTTCCAACTTGCATAAGGATACTATTTTGCCTTCCATTTTGCATAAGTCTACCATTCTGCTTTCCAATTTTCATAAGGATACCATTCCGCCTTCCGAGGTTAAGATCTACTTCCATCTGCATTCGCATCTTTGCATAAGGCTACCATTTTGCCTTCTGAGAGTTAAGCTCTACCTTCATTTGCATTCGTATCTTTGCATAAGGCTACTCTCCTACCTTTCGAGGCTAGACTCTGCCTCCAATTTTCCTCGAAACTTAGCGCTATCTCAATCACTATTTATCTCGCTTATCTTACGGGTTAAGCTCTGCCCTTCAATTCACAAGATTGAGCTCTGTCTTGTCTGCATCATACTATTGCATCCTTCATGGGATGAAATATCACCAAATCATCCAAAGGAATCATCATTCAGAGGCACCATCTTCATAGCCCGAGAACACCATGTTATGGCATGAGGACATCTTTCAATCTTTTGCATATCATTATCCAAAAGCGTCATAGTTCGAAGGCACCATCCTCATAGACCGAGAACATGATTTCATGGCCAGTGAATCCTGCACCAAACAACCCATAGATCAGGACATCATGATCCGATGGCGCTATTTCTAACCGTCCAAAGACAACATTCATGGTCCAACCGAAATTTGCATCATGTTTAAATTACATAATGTATGCTTGTATCGTTTATTGGCAGGTAACCCAGTGAGCAATGACTATCCCATTAGGAGCGATCTTGATCCAGTTTCCCAGCCACATCAAACCTCACCACTCCCGTAAACCATTCACTCCCCAGCCTTAGATGTTGCGTCCGATCTTGAGATGACTTTATCGGTATACTTCGCCGATGAATCCAGAACTACACATGGCCTGATTCTTGTAGAACCAAGGATATGCAGACAACTCAAAAGCCAGGGTGCGGCATTGGCCATCATTTCTTTACCCATAAATTCTTTCATCCTTCTCGGGTAAAGTTGGGCAGCTGTTAATACCCAATTTTTCCCTATATATTTTAAATATGAAAAAATACCTTTAAAATAACATATATATGCATATATAGGTATGCCCAAGTTTTTTTAAAATTAATTTTCCCATATTTTTAAGGGTTTAAATTGATTTATTTTCTCCTTTTTATCCATAAATCCCCAATAATTATTTTCAAAATTATTTTTTTGATAATTCATCTATTGGGTTTCTATATTTATGCAAAAATATGGCTAAGATAATTTTTATATATTTTTGCAATCACATTTAAGTATTTTTAAAGCTAAATTGCATGTAATTGCAATGTTAGCCTATTTTAATATCTAACAATGTTTATATAAATAAAATTGAACCTGTATTTTAAAATTTCTAATTATGTATTCCAAATCGTTTTTTGCACCTTAAATAATTTTTCAGAAATTATCTGTTATTTTTATAAATTAAATAAGGAAAAACTAGCTATTTAAATAACAATCAAATTTGGCTTTCAATTATAGCCAAACTGGAATCCAATTCCCAACCAATTTTACAATTAATAACCTGACACCCACCTACCCTTTTGAATCTCGACCGTTGATCTCCCAAATCAACGGTCCAAAATTCCTTTCCTTTTTAATTCTTACCAACCCCTTTACCCTAATTTATTTTCACGACCAACCCCGCCGTCCTAAAATCCTCTCTGCTCTCAATCTCTCTTAACCTAACCCTAATCTTCAACCACCGACCTCCCATCTCCGGCCATCTCCGGTCACCTCTCATTATCTCTTAAGTCTCCAATGGCTTCTCTTATGCCACAATCACCTTCTCTAAGGCCTTAAAAGGCTTTGGGACACGCCGACCTATGTCTAGGGTTGTTGTTTTGGCTATTCATGACTTCCCCGGTGTGATTTTGAGCGAAATCACACTATTTTGGTTACGATCTTTAAAGTTCTAAACATGTTTTTCCATTTCTATTTGGGTTTCTTCTGAAACCCTAATTTTATTTACACCTCCTAGATCTGGGTTATTTTTAAATGATTCAAGTCTGCTCTTTTTATGTTTTACACTGTTCTTAAACTTCTTGTGCAAAATAATCGATTTCAAGTTGTTTTAGTCTCTTTAAAAATTAGGGTTCTTGTGACTTCTTCTACACTTTGTTTAAATTGATTTTTTATGTTTTAACTTCTATCCTTTGCACACCTCGACCAATTCTATGTTTTACTACTTCTTCGACTCATCTATGTCAAAAGCCATAATTTTTAGGGTTCTTCGTTTGGTTTCTATGTATTAGCATGACTTACTGATTTTCATGTTTCTTTTTTGGGTTCTTGTGATTTCTTATGACTGCCTTGCCTTGATATGCTTCTACTGTGTTTCTCAGCCTAAACTTACACCAATTCTATGTGTTTTTGTTCATCTTGATTGTTTGCATCAAGACTTGCATCTTTCTCACTGATTCAATATTGTTTGACCTTCATGTTTTGCTAGAGTTGTCTGCCAATCCTTGACTACCCATGTCTTACTCTATTTATATGTTAAACATGCTGGTTCTATTTCATGACTTTCTCTTTGGTTGATTCTGAATTCCTTACTACTTGGTGTGAATTGAACATTTTCCTTTGGACCCCCGACTCCTACATTTCCACTTAATTTGATTAGTTGCTTGCCTTAATTAATTTTCCATTGCCTTGTCTGCATTGCTACTTAATTCTTACTGATAGTTTCATTAGTTTAAAACTTTCTAAACCTAGCATTAATTACCTGCTCTATACTGGTACTATTTTGAAATCTTTCCTTATTTATTATACCCCAGCCATGTATTTCTTTCCTTACTTGTCACCTGCTCTTTACCATTTACACTAACTCCCTTAATTAAAGGGAGATTCGAACCAAGTTTTATACCGAGTTCTATAATTACCGAAGAATTGATTCTTGCCTTATTTAACCAGTTTTCAAACTACTATATAAATGACTCTCTTCTACAGTCTTAAGACTCGAACACATTGGTTCAAAACTTTCTCTCACACTCAAACTTTCTACTCTCTTTCTATTATTACTTTCTATTGCTCTAAGTTAGCCGGTAACAAGCCAGTGCTAACTATTTTGCTCTCCTATTCTTCACTTTGTGTTTATTGTCTCTCTATTGGTATGTCCTGATTTCAATTCAAGTTCCAAAGCCAATATGTTTCATTTACTGCTTTAAGTTATCATGTCTCTAACTTTTTTTTATCTATGGTGCTGATTTTCTATGTGTAATTGACATGTTCATGTAATGGTTTCATCTAGCATGCTAGTTCTACTCCCCTCAGAGCCTGTTTCAATGCGACTCTATCTTGCTTTGAATACTTGTCTACTTGTTGTCCAGTTATGATATGGACTTACTTTTCAAATTGATTTGTCACTTTAGATGTTTGATTCTATGATTGTTTTTGAAATCCACACTATCCCTAATCCCATAAACTCTCACAAGGACTGTTATGCTCCTATAATAACCTATGTGTCCCCAAACCACACTACCCCTGTTTGTGGTTGCTGAACCTGCTTTAGTCCTATGTTCCTTGGTTATGTGTGAACCTGTTTTGGGTGCTGTGTTTGGACTATTGCTTGTTACTCTACTCTCTTTTCAAAACTGTCATATTTGAACAACTCCCCCTGTTGTTTTACAAAACTATTTCAAACAAGTCTCCTTTTCAAACTATTCTCCTACTTAAATCTTTTCAAAACTATGTCAAAGCATTCTCACTCTACTCTTAGACCACTAAGTTTTGCCCTTTTTGTGTGAGCCTTGCCTTGGGACCCTTGAGCTCTCTCTGGAATTTGGACACAGAAAAGCTAGCCTTTCCATACTTCACTTACTCTATCTTGGCTATAAACTCTGGGTGTGTGCACTGCCCGGGATCCCTTGAGGTCCTTAGGCAACTCTGACACACCCAGATATGATAAAGGTTATGAGACAATATTGGTATTTGAGGTTTGTCGCGCCCCCTTTTTCTCGCGAAATCGGGTTTATGACATTTGGGAGGACATCTCGTTCCCTCTTGGGAATTGGGCTTTAGAATTGAACAATCGCCACCTAATGATTAAAGTGCATTAGGACATTGAGAAGAATTTGTTTAGAAAACTAGAGTTTGGGTAAGGGCTAGAAATTATCTCGAGGGGAAGGTGTTAGGCACCCCTCAAGATCCATTAGTGTGGTTCCCGACCATTCTACAATTGTGACTTTAAGTAAAAATAATAAATAAACAGATAAAGGTTGCAAATACGAGGGGTTTTCACATTGTGATTGCAAATAAGTCAAAAGTTTTGACAAGAAAGCTGAAATTTGAGAAAAGGAATTTTGAAAATTTGAAAGTAATAAAATAAACAAGTAAAGGGGAGAGGGTCCTAGGTTTACAAATAATATGGATCACATTAATGCATTACCTGGTAATAAATCCTAAAAAGAGGGGATACATGTGGTATTAGCGCACCGGTCATCATATTCATATCTACCCTTCCCGCCCCGTTAAGGTATTAAAGCGCAGAAAAGTTTGGTTACTTATGGCATGCTATAAGCCGTCCTAATCCTATCAGTCTCGGAGGCATTTGGGACTACTAGTCCTAAAGAG
Source organism: Nicotiana glauca (assembly GCA_026770625.1). Lineage (NCBI taxonomy): Eukaryota > Viridiplantae > Streptophyta > Magnoliopsida > Solanales > Solanaceae > Nicotiana > Nicotiana glauca. The sequence continues at coordinate 181,107 of MU768268.1, forward strand.
GAGAGAGATTTGGGCTGTTTGTGGTTTAAAAGGATAAAATTCTAAGGCGACAAACAAAAACATATAAGGGCAGATATGGGAAACACATAACAGTGAAAGAAAGCTTAGACATGTCTCCTCACTTAGAAAAAGAAACAAATTGTCTAACACGTCTTACATGTACTGATTATGGTCTGAATTAAACTTAAAGCATTGAGGCAGGATGGTTTATCACATATTTTCAGATAAGAAGTCTGAATTAGGCCTGCCTGTTGATTGTAACTATAAAAAACTGGTGCAGTTAATCAATTACCTAATGGCTTGCCGAGGTGACACCTATAGGCATGATATCTAATGTTGATACCTAATTTTTCTCTATCTATTTTTATACTCAAAATATTCTCAAAATAGCATGTACATGCGCATATAAGTATGCCCAAGAATTTTTGACTTTTTGTTTTTCTAATTTTTAAAGTTTTTAAAAAGTCATTTTTGTACAAAATCGAATTATTATTCCCAGAACTATCATTTTGGCGAGTAATTTATTTCCATCCTCATGTTTACATAACAATATAATTAAGGTAATTTTTGCATATCTTTTACAAATTTATTTGGTACTTTTAAAGCTAAATTGCTATAATTGCAATTATAGCCTATTTTTCGATTAATAGTATTTTATAATTGTAAAATTATCTCTAGTATTTTTTAATTAATACTTATGTATTATCAATTAGTTCAGTGCTTTTAATTTTCTTTTAAGAGCATTTTCATTATTTTTTTTATAAAATAAAAAGGGAAGAAATGGCTGTTTAACATTTAGCCTCATTTATTTCAATTATAGCCCCTTTGCATTTCAATTTTAACCATCATTTGGCCCAATCCCAACCCCAACCGGACCGGCCCATTTTTTTAACCTGTCCCAACCCATAACCCAACCTAAATGACCCTACCCGATTCCCACTTACCCTCTTAAATCTGGACCGTTGATCATTCAAGATCAACGGCCATAACCCACCCTTCCATAATTAAACCTAATGACCTACCCTAATCTCCCTCATTTCCACCCTTCAGCCGCCCTTGAATCCCCAAACCCTCTCAAACTCTCTCAAGGTTCTTCGGAACCCTAGCCTCCCCCTACCTTGTTCCACCGTGTTTTCATCAGAGTCTATGACTTCTCAGGCCATGGACAGCCTGTACTCACCTCCTCCGGCTCCTACAAACCTATTGCTCGAAGGTTCGAGGCCAGACCTCGAGGGTCTTCACTCAGACTTTCACCGATTCGAGAACTCCGGCCTTCTCCGGCCTTGCTCCGGTGGCTCTTGGTCTTCTGAGCCTGATTCTGACCTCATCCGACTTAGATCGGACGTTTTCGAAGCCTTTCTCATTCTAGGGTTCATCTGAAACCCTAACTATCGAGGTTCTCTCTAATTATTTTTAGATCTGTTATATGTTTGCACTATTGCTTAACTTTCTTAAACGTTTTCTCCGATTTTCTTTCAAAGTTACTTCTTTTCGATTAGGGTTTCTGGAAAAGGTTCCTAAAAATGTTTCTTCTTCTTCTTCTTCTTCTTCTTCTTTTTTTCTTGGTGTGAATCGATCCCTGCTATGTTTTTATTTTCTCTTTTCTGACTCGCATGCTTTTTTGTGTGTTCTTATGTTTGCTGTATTATGAAGTTTTTCTGTTGTGCTGTGTTCTGTCTCCTATTAGTTTCAATATCATGCTCTCACATGCCTATTTTATGTGTTCCTTTACTGTGTTTCTCCTATTGAGTTTTACTCCTTTGTTTGCCTTTACCGGACTTTGTCTGGGTTTTTTATAGATGTGTTTCATCGACTGTTTCCTTAAGTTAACACTACCACTTTATCTCCTGAACTTTTTTAAATGACAAGCTTTTCTTGAAACTTGTTCCCTGCACTTCAAATCAGTTTCTATTTCTATTTGCCTTGAACCTGCTATTGTGCTTGCATGTTTTCTCATGAGACTCTGAAAGAGGTCTTTGAGTCTGTTTCAATAGCTTGCCTTCTCATCTCTGTGTCAAATTCGAGTTTAAAAACCCTAGGATTTGGGGGTTTCTTTGGCAAGTTTGATTTTGGGTTTAGATAGGGGTTCTACTTTGAAACCTTAAACTCTTAGACTCACTCCGAGTTTATGAATTGAATTTGAACTTTTTTGCGTTTGTGATTTTGAAACTTTCTTGCTAGTCTTTCGTAATTAGCATGACATCCCTCTTACTTGACATCTCTATGTGTTTTATATATGAGAACTTCTCTTTTAAATGTTTTGCCAACTGTTAATTGATTCTAAATCCCTTTAATGTTGCTTACTTGATTGTTACTGATTTTTTCCTAAAATAAACTTTCCTTTACCTCTTTTCTGACTTGGTTCAACTGAACAAGGCTTTCAACTTGGTTCTTTTACTGGCTGTTTTACTAATTCCCTTTCCTTGTTTTTCACAAATCAAGTACCACGAGACTTTTACCTTAAATATTTTTATGTATTTTCCCTTTATTATACTGCTTGGGAAAATATTCTGATTGACCCTTTCCTTAATTATCTCTACCCGTTGGAAATTAGAGTCCTTTAATTGAAGGGAAATTGATTTTCAAGGTTATTTTCCTTACTTTTTCTTACTTACTTGCTGCACTATAAAAAGGGCCTTCCCTTCTATACTTTAAAAAATATCCTCATTCACTAATTTTCGAATCACAAACTCTTTTGTACTCTTTACTCTCTTCTGAGATCATTTGCATTGCTTGCTCGCAATTTGGCTTACCAAAACTTTTGCTTTTCATTTACTTTCCTGAAACTGGTATGTCCTACTTTTGATTCCAGCATCAACTCCAATGTGTTTACTTACAAGCTTTTATGCCCATGTCTACTTTACTGCTTTGTAGAGTTCAACTTTAAAGTAGTTACTTATGCCTTGTTATCTGTTGCTGCAATGAGTCCCTATCCCCTTTTATGTGCTTGGTCTGTAGTTTAAGACATGGCAATATACGAAGTTATTGTCATGGATTAAAACAAGGTCCTTTGGATCTTAGCCTCTTTCAATTTCGCATACCCCCATTCCCTTATGTGTATTGAGTTAAGGTATAGCCTGCAGCATCCAAATTGCTGTCCAGGGCTGAACCCGACCTTCAAAAGGTCCTAAATCTTTAATTTTTAAGCTGCCCTGGCATTCCCTAACTCCCCTCTATTGCACTTACACTTACTCCTAGATTCTAAGTTCTGTCCCCCTCCTATGAGCCTTGCCTTGGGACCTTGAGTTCCCACTGAACTTGGACATTCGAGGGCTGACCCTTCCACACTGCACTATAATCTATTCTGCAATGATATTTGGGGTGTAAGCATTTCCTGGAACTATTGAAGTTCCTTGGAACTTTGACACATCCCAAACAGGAGAAAGGCTTTGAAAATCCGATCCTGGAAGTTGGCCTATCTCATATTATTAGACTTTGAGTCTGGATTAGGCTGATTAGATGTAGATGTAATCACTGATGTAATTTTTATTTCTTTTGATTCATTTGGTCTGTAATAAGCTGTGTAATAAACTTTGTAATAACCACGGGAGTATAGTGAAAAGGGATGGGATTGAGTGCATTCCAAATAGGGTAGATACCACGTATATAGGATATTTACTCTTTCAAATTCTGCATCTCACCTAGAAATCATGTTCATAGGACTATTACTTTCAAACCCTGCATTTTCACGTAGATACCATGTCTATAGGATATTTACTCTTCCAAATTCTCATATAGATGACCTATCTATAGGATTTCTGTATGAACAATAACAATATTTAAAATTAGTAACGCCTAGAAAGCATGCCTATAGGAGTTATCAACTAAAACTTGAATCATCCACTCGCTCCTAAGTCTAAAATCAGTAGCAATTTTGTTTAACACTCGCAGAACCTATAACCTTGTAGCTAACCAATCTTTTTTTTTTTGTAATCAGTTTACTCCTTTATCTCTGAACAAATAGATATCATGCCTATGGGTCCTGTTTAACACATAGGCAAACGATTAAGCAATTAATTAATTGTATCAGTCTTTGACAACTACATCTAAGCAGGGCTAATTTGGACTCCATATATAGGAAATATGTGGTAAATCAACCTATCCTATGCCTTAATTTAATTCAGAGCAAACCAGTATGTGTAAGGCATGCTAAACTATATGCTTTTCTTTGTTTTAAGGAGGCCTATTTAAGCCACATATGCTTACTTGGTCTCCCAAATCTGCTATATATGTTTTGAATGTCGCCTTAGAATTTTATCCTTTGAAACTCTCAAAATCCCCCCAACTTCCTTCCCTTTAGGATTAGTAGTCCTATATGCCTCTGGGACAGATATTATTAGGATGGGTAATAGCATGCAATAAGTAACGATACCATTCCGCGCTTAATACCTTAACGGGGTAGGAAGGGTGGACATGGAGATGATGATCACACGATAACACCATGCATACGATTGGGCTACCGGTGTTGTGTGGATGATCCATGTGTTTTACAAGCCCAGGACCCCTTTTCTTCATGTAACTTTGTTATTATAAATAAAATTATGTCTTTCCTTCAACTGCCCCCAAACTCCCACTTTAATTTTACTGCATTATTCCTTTTGTTCTAAAATTTTCGTTTTATTCACGTTTCAATTAATTTTCTGTACTTACACCCTCCCTTAAACGAATTATGGAACCATCTTCATTTATGCTATTTTGGTTTGCCGGGACGTTCGGTATTAAAATTTGGAGTGTTTTGGGACACTTAGTCCTTAAATGAGAGCTTAAGAGTTGAAAAATGGTCTGTATTCGGAACAGTGTGAAGACGACCTCGGAATGGAAATCCGATGGTTCCGTTAGTTCCGTTAGGTGATTCCGGGGTTGGGAGCGTGTTCAGAATATTATTTGGAGGTCCGTAGCTCTTTTAGGCTTACAATGCCGAAGTTTGAATTTTTGAAGTTTCCGGTTCGATAGTGAGTTTTTGATCCGAGGGTCGGATTTGAATTTCAGAAGTTTTTGTAGCTCCGTCATGTCATTTGGGAGGTGCGTGCAAAATTTTAGATCATTCGGACAAGGTTTGGGTAGGTTTTTGATCGAAAGTGTGTTTGGTTAGAATTTGAAGTTCATAGGCTTGAATCTTTAATTAATCCATGTTTCTGGCATTGTTTTAGGTGGTTTAAGGATTTGAGCAAGTTTGAATGATGTTAAGAGATATGTCTGTAGGTTTGGTTGAGGTCCCGGGGGCCTCGGGTGTGTTTCGGATGCTCAACGGAGCAATTTGAAGTTAGAAATCATTGCAGAAAAATTGCAGGTCTGAAGTCCTTCTACGCGTTCGCGTAGAAGGCATCACGTTCGCGAAGCTCTACCTCGTCCTTCATCGCTTCGCGTCGCCTTCCACGCGTTCGCGTAGTGTATTTGAAGGATCTTTATTTTTCTTCAAATTCCTTCATCGCGTTCGCGTTTAGAGCCTCGCGTTCGCGAAGCTCTGCTGTGCCAGGCCTTCGCGTTTGCATCCCTACCTTCGCGAATGCGAAGGGCATTTGGGGGACCTTCTATTTTTTCTTCTTCGCGAACGCGTGAGACCTGTCGCGTTCGTGAAGGCCCAATACCTAGGCAGACAGATTAAATTAGCCATTTCTAGGGTTCACCATTTTATACCATTTTGACTTCTAGAGCTCGGTTTTGGGAGATTTTTCGAGAGATTTTCAGAGACAACGATTGGGTAATGATTCCTTACTCCCTTATGATTAATACTCACTAATCTAACCTCAAATTCAACTTTAATTTCGGATTTTGAATGAAAATTAGGGTAAAGTTCTTAGACCTTATTGTGAGGATTTGAGGGGGCTATTAACCTCCGATTTGGGAGATTTTTATATGGTTAGACTCGTGAGAGTACGAGGGTTCTGGAAATGTAAAAATTATTCAATTCCAAGACGTTGGCTGGAGGGGCATTTTGGTCATTTTACCTATTTTTGCGCCCTAGTTTTGATTTTATTAGTTGAATCAGTTAATTGCAATGTTATTTACAATATGAAATTGAATTGAATAGATTTGGGCCATTTGGAGTCGGATACTCGTGGCAAGGGCATCGTTCCCTAGTTGATTTTGCACCGGTTCGAGGTAAGTGGCTTGCCTAACCTTGTGTGGGGGACTTCGTCCCTT
>MU768268.1:195554-292742 GCA_026770625.1 Nicotiana glauca
CTATCAGGCTCGAATTTCCTAATGAGCCCATCATTGAGTGGAGGGGAGATAATGTAGTGCCTCGATATCGGTTTATTTCCTACCTTAAGGCCGCAAAAATGATCAAGAAGGGGTGTATCTATCATCTCGTTCGAGTTGCAGATGCTAGTGCCGAGGCACCTAGCCTTGATTTCGTACCAGTTGTGAATGAATTTCCAAATGTCTTTCCAGATGAGCTCCCTGGGATTCCACCAGATAGGGAGATTGATTTTGGGATCGACGTGATGCCAGGCACACAGCCTATATCGATTCAACCTTACAGGATGGCACCGACAGAATTGAAATAACTAAAGGAGCAATTGAAGGATTTGTTAGAGAAGGGTTTCATACGACGAAGTGTGTCACCATGGGGCGCACCGGTATTGTTTGTAACAAAGAAGGATGGATCGCTGCGGATGTGTATTGACTACCGGCAACTTAACAAAGTCACAAGCAAAAACAAATATCCTTTGCCAAGGATAGATGACTTGTTCGATCAATTGCAAGGCGTTGCATGTTTCTCAAAGATTGAATTGCGGTCCGGGTATCACCAGTTGAAGAAAAAGATATTCCAAAAACAGCCTTCAGAACCCGGTACGGGCACTTCTAATTCATGGTAATGTCTTTTGGGCTAACAAATGCCCCAGCAGCTTTCATGGACCTTATGAATTGAGTCTTCAAGCCCTTCCTAGACTCCTTTGTGATAGTGTTCATTGACGACATCCTAGTATATTCCCAAAGTCGGGAGGACCATGCTGGCCATCTCAGGGCAGTATTGCAGACTCTTCAGCAACATCAATTATATGCAAAATTTTCAAAATGTGAATTTTGGCTTGAATCCGTCGCGTTCTTGGGTCATGTTGTTTCCAGGGAAGGAGTTATGGTTGACCCGCAGAAGGTTGCGGCGGTGAAGAATTGGCCTATACCTACTACTCCTACTGAGATTCGTAGTTTCTTGGGATTAGCTCGGTATTACAGAAGGTTTGTGGAGGGGTTTTCTACTCTTGCCTCTCCTTTGAAAAAATTGACATAGAAAGCAGTTAAATTCCAATGGTCTGATGCGTGTGAAAAGAGTTTCCAAGAATTGAAATCAAGGTTAACAACAGCACCGGTGTTAGCCCTACCAGAGGGTACCGAGGGATTTGTGCTGAATTGCGATGCCTCAAGAGTCGGGCTGGGGTGTGTGTTGATGCAGCGGGTCAAGGTGATAGCCTACACCTCTACGCAGCTTAAGAATCATGAGAAGAACTATCCAACACATGACTTAGAGCTAGCAGCTGTGGTGTTTGCACTAAAGATTTGGCGGCATTATTTGTATGGGGTCCATGTGGACAAATTTACCGATCATAAGAGCCTTCAATACATATTCAAGCAGAAAGAGTTGAACCTGAGACAACGAAAGTGGTTAGAGTTTCTCAAAGACTACGATATGGATATTCTTTACCACCCGGGAAAGGAAAATGTTGTGGCAGACACACTTAGTCAAAAATCTATGGGGATTTTGGCTCATTTGGGGGCCTACCAAAGGCCGTTAGCTAGGGAAGTTCACCGACTAACTAATTTGGGAGTTCGTCTGGCAGACTCCGATGAAGGATGGGTAATTATACGAAATATGGCTGAATCATCGCTTGTGGTAGAGGTGAAAGAAAAGCAATTCAGTGATCCATTGTTAGCACAACTAAAGGAAGGGATTTGCAATCATAAGACCTCAACTTTCTCCTTGGGCACGAATGATGGTACCTTACGGTACCAAGACCGCCTGTGCGTTCCTAATATCGACAGTCTTTGGGAAAGGATCATGGTAGAAGCTCACACGTCCAGGTATACCGTGCACCCAGGTTCTACAAAAATGTGTCATGATCTCAAGGAAATTTATTGGTGGAACAACATGAAGAAGGATGTGGCGGAATTTGTGGCAAAGTGTCCAAATTGTCAACAGGTAAAAGCTGAACATCAAAGGCCCGGTGGGTTGACACAATGCATAGACATTCCAATGTGGAAGTGGGAAATGATTAACATGGACTTTGCGGTAGGATTGTCGCGCACTTCGTGCAAGTTCGACTCAATTTGGGTAATCGTGGATCGTCTCACAAAATCAGCACACTTCTTGCCAGTCAAATCTACCGACACGGCGGAGCAATATGCCCAGTTGTATATCAAAGAAATAGTCAGATTACATGGCACTCCAATCTCAATCATTTCAGACCGAGGGGCTCAATTCACAGCTAACTTTTGGAAGAAGTTTCGGCAGGGTTTGGGTACGCAAGTGAACCTTAGCACAACTTTTCATCCACAGACCGATGGGCAAGCAGAACGGACTATTCAGACGCTTGAGGATATGTTGCGTGCTTGTACTATTGACTTCAAGGGAAGTTGGGATGACCATTTGCCACTCATAGAATTTGCTTACAACAACAGCTTTCACGCTAGTATTCAAATGGCACCGTTCGAAGCATTGTACGGTAGGAGATGTAGGTCTCCCATCGGATGGTTCGAGGTTGGAGAAGCATAATTGATAGGGTCGGACCTCGTGCACCAGGCCATGGAGAAATTCAAGCTCATTAAAGAAAGGTTGAAAACTGCTCAAAGTTGCCAAAAATCCTACTCGGATGTGCGTCGCGGAGATTTGGAGTTTAAAGAAGATGATTGGGTATTCTTGAAAGTTTCCCCTATGAAGGGTATCATGCGATTCGGGAAGAAAGGGAAGTTAAGCCCAAGGTACATCGAGCCATACAGAATTATTCAAAAAGTTGGTCAGGTGGCATACAAGCTCGAGCTGCCGCCCGAGATGTCATTAGTACACCCGGTTTTCCATGTGTCTATGTTAAGGGAAGTGGTAGGGGATCCGTCCTCCATTATGCCCATAGAGATTATTGAAGTAAACGAAGGGCTATCATACGAAGAGGTCTCAGTTGCCATTCTTGATAGGCAAGTTCAAAAACTAAGGAATAAGGAGATTGCATCCGTAAAAGTATTATGGCGGAACCAGCACGTGGAGGAAGCTACTTGGGAAGCCGAGGACGAAATGAAAAAGAAGTTTCCACACTTGTTTGGATAATCATGTAATAACTTCTATGTGTTAAGCTCCTTCGAAATCATATGTGTTGGCAGAATTGTGTAATAACCACACTTGTTTGATGATCATGTAATAACCATCCTCTTTTGGTAATATAGTTGCCTATATGGCCATTGTTGATATTGTGCAAGTTATACTATGCTTTGCAAATATTTTTATGGTGTTATGGTGTGTTTCTGGGGCTCTCTGACAGGTGGATAAGTCCTAAATACAAAGGAAACTCAGGCAAAATTTTCGGAAATTTAGGGAGTTAGCTAAATTGGAAGACTATCAACCAGCTTCGGGTTGTAAAGAAGAAGAAGATTGCACTAACACTATTAATAGGTGAACCTTGATCCTCATTCGAGGACGAATGATCTTAAGTGGGGGAAGATGTAAGGCCCCGTGAAATCCCGACTCAAAAACTCGGATCCCGTGGTGCCAAGTTAGGATCGTGTGGTAGAAATTAGTGAGCTCGCCGCGGCGCGGACCTTTTTGGATTGAATGATGAAATAAAAAGTCAAGAATAAGTTTCCAGATAAATGCAAGAAATGCGGTCTAGAAAGCGGTCGTATAATTGAAATGTGGACCGCATACCTGCCGCAGAGTGAGGCAGAATGTTGGATGAAATTGAAGTCGGAAATGCGGTCTAAATGCGGTCGCATAATCAAAAATGCGGGCCGCATAAGTCGTCGCATATTTTCCTTTGAATTGCGAAGGTCAGTTCTGCGGTGCACTTTGCAATCGCAGAACACGAATGCAGACCGCATTATTATCGCAGACCGAGTCAGAATGTTTAGTTTTTGGGGGAGCATTCCGCGGTCCATTATGCGGCCCGCATGTTAATTATGCGGTCGCAGATGCGACCCCATAGTTGACTCGGGGCTCCAATTTTCTAATTTTTTAACCCGACTTCCCTATCAATATAACCGATGTATTAGCTCATTTTGAGCATTCATCTGAGCACATTTAGAGAGAGTAAGAGGTTCCTTAGAGAGGGAAAGTCTCTCATAAAATTATTCTATAAGATTGGGCTAAATCATTGAAAAAAATCAAGTAAAGGCTCCTGAATCTTCATCCCAAGAGGTAAGGCTCCATCACCTCAGCTCATATCTGTATACTTAGCCATATGGGGCCATTAGGGAAGTAATTCATGGGTATGAGAATGAATATCCTGCATGCATGCCACCATAGAGTATTGGAAAGTAGTAAAATTAAAAAGGAGGCAATTGGGGGTATAACATGATAGAAATTCCTCACAAAAAGGGGCCTAAGATACAATGCACCTTTAGTGTTTGATGATATGCTCGAGCCAAGCTAGAACTTCAGTTTCGTCTCTAATTCTCAATTTTTAATTCAAAATTTCTTGCTCAATAGATTGAAGCTCTAAGAGTTCCGAAAAATTGTAAAAGAATAAGGAAAGGCTTTGTTGAGGTATGTATGGCTAAAACCCCCTTCTATTAGAAATCGAGCTCCGTTGGTGCTTACGGACGTGTGGTAAGAGTTGGATTGGCTAGTATATTGATTGCTATTGTGAAATTAATTGAGTTACATATATCTATACATATTCGTGAAGGATGTGCCTCAATGTGAACAATGTGCCAATCTTGATAATTAGAGAATGATGAAAAGTACAATTATTTGTTGAAATACTTGGGCTATAAGCCGAAACTGAAACAAAGAATTATTCATGCTAGCTATGTGCTCACTATTTGTGATTGCAACTTGAAATATCCTTGACATACGTGTCTATGATCACAACCTATAAACTAGTATTGAAAAGGGACAATGATGTGATGATGGTGTCCATGAGTGCCCAGATATTTTTATGATATGTATGGAATAATGATTTGAAGGTGTTGACAAATGAGAATCGAGTAATGCGTCCAATGAGGTGACCTAGCCGGTCGGGTCGTGATCGGACACCATGCCGCACACATGGTGGAAATGTGCTAATATTGAATCCCGTATAAGGGAAATGAGATATTGATTGAAAGTAATGCCTCCAATGAGGTGACCTAGCCAGTCGGGTCGTGACCGGACTCCACTCGAGATGGTGGTGGTGATAAGAACAGCGGTGAACATGTGACAAAATTGCCTTAATTGGTGTTGTGGAAATTATATGAAGAATTATATGAATTGTTTCTTTGATTTGCCGTATTAATTGCTTGTATCTATTTGATAGTTCTTTCTAGTAAAATGGTATTTAGTTATACATGCCAGTACAATTCAAATGTACTGACGCCCCTTTTGCCGGTGGAGCTACATTCGTGCCATGATTGTAGGTGGCCCCATAGCGGACAGTGCACACCATATGTAGCGGAGCGTTCATCTACTTGAAGTCTCGGTGAGCCCCTTATTCTTCCATGGGGCTGCATGGTGTATCTTTTGTAATTACAGTTTTCTTTCATTTTGAGGTATAGTCGGGGCCTTGATGCCGACATAGTCACGCTTATGTGTTGTATCTTTAGAGTCTCCAAAGACACTAGTGTGGGTTGTGTACGGGTTTTGGGGAGTCCCCTCTGTGTATATGTTGTAATACTAACTTGTGATCTCCTTAAGCCGTGACTCTAATAGAATCCATGAAGCTAACTTATGAATGGTAAAATATCACGATATGAAATGAACTAGTAATATGGTACACCCCGTGTATTATCGTTCAAATTAACCAAAGGCATGAGTTCCACATTCATAATGAGTTGGGGTAGAAAGTGTTTGGTAAGGCTTGCTCAGTCGGGTTCACTTGATTGAGAGCCGGTCGCGCCTCCCGAGGTTGGGGCGTGACACCTATGTCCCTCTCCGAGTCATGAGGCAGGCAGAAGAAAGCAAGTCGTACCAAAAGTCGAAAAGATGAGTCATTTCACGGCTGATTTCCAAGACGACGATAGCCCATACAAATGTCAAGCTCAACACATATGGAACAAAAAGATCATCCTGGAAAAGGATTCCATAGAGCCTGACAGATATCATGCCGGTTACACCCCATACTATCTAGGTTGGCTTGAAGAAGATCATGCTGGGTTAGGACAACCCGGGTCTGTTCAAGGTCACAGGGTCATCGACAGGAGGGCTGAAATACAGGTTAAATACAACCAGTTGCGCAAGAGAATCAGGGAGTGCGAAAGTGAACATCTAGAAACTCAAGAAGAAAATCAAAAGTTGATCGAGGAATGGAAGGATATGGCTGTCAGCGCCAATAAGTGTTTAGGGTGTTTGGAGCGAGGGTTGGTAGAGTTGGAAGGGAAATTCATCCGGAGGATCGAGAATTGCAAAAATGCTGTATCTACTGCTCGGACTACGTGAGCTGGTAAAGCTGTTCGATGGAGCCAAAGATGCCGAGTCTGGGAAAGGTCCTTCTGGGATCAAATAGTTAGGAGTCTCTTTTCCTTTTTGAATGTAATAAGGCCAATGGCCATTAGTGACGTTTTTACTTTATGCAATTTTAGTGTCATTTTGGGGTTCGTCTTATTTTTATCAATAAAATGAGGCATTTAGCACTATAAGTTCTCCAAATTAACTTGTTGTTAGGCCTACCTCGGGCACAACAAGGCACCCAATTTAGGACACGATTTATATTCTTATACTATGTGTTTAAATATTGCAATATTTTTCTCGGAATCCGTACTAACTTGTTACCTTTTTGTTTTTACTTTTATTTTATTCCCCTCCCCAAAAGAGAACTTGGTTGAAAGGGTAGAGGTTCCTCAGGGTATTCAGGTGTCTAAAGAAAGTGCCGCCCAGCTCGAACAGAAGTTACTAAAATTTCAAGAAGAACTAGACCAAGTTTGGAACTTGGCGAGCTTGTCATTCTCCCTCACTACTCCAGACATCAACTTTCCCAATGCTCAACACCCCATACCTCCACATAACAGCCCAAAGCCGCAGAAACAACCCACTACTCATCAAAATTGCAACACATGTCACAACAACACTCCACTCCCCATCCCTGAACAACCAAATGATCATCCTCACCACACTCCCATCTATGTGGAAACCCTACCACAATACACTCGTCCCATTACAAACACACCAGAGTCTGATGACAAAGACTCTCTCATCAAGAACCTGGCTGCCGAGCTCAAGAAACTGACTAGCGAAGTCCAGGGTGTTGAAGGAAACAAAGGTATTGAAGGGCTAAATTATGAGGATCTTTGCATTCAGCCAGACGTCGAACTTCTCGAGGGGTACAAACCTCCTAAGTTCGAGAAGTTTGACCGCACCCGTCTAACAAACCTACAATGCTCATCCTTCTCACTACCAATCACCTATTGCCCGCCAAAACTTCCCAGGCCACGCTCTAAATTCGATCGTAGACCTCCCAATAAATACACTACCATCGCCGAGCCAATCTACCAACTATATGAAAGACTCAAACTAGCTGGTTACGTCACCCCAATCCCTGCCATAACTCTAGAAAACCCTTCCCAATGGGTCAATCCAAACAAAACCTGTGCGTACCATTCTGGCATGAAAGTGCATACCATTGATGAGTGCCAATATCTGAAAGAAAAAATCCAAGCTCTAATTGACAACAAAATCATCGTGTCCAAGGAGCTGCTCCTAAAGTTTGAAACAATCCCTTGCGTAATCATAAGGGTGGTGGTGTGCATATGATCGAAGTAGAAGATGATTGGGACCCCAAAGGGTCAATTAGATTGATTGCCGAAGGTGACGAGCCCAAGAAACCAACAGTCACACTAAATCCAATTGTAGTCCAGACCTAGCCCTTTAGGGATACTGAAGTAAACATGCCCATGCCTCTCGAGTTTGAAACATCGTCATCCGTAAGGACCACAGAGCCAATTGAGGTGGAGTTTGGGTTTCCAAAAGTACCATTTGAAGTTGCTGTGTTGCCTCCCAAGATGAGAGTGCCCATTCCTGTATCAATGTCAGCCGTAACGCCATTCCATACACAGGCCATTCCTTGGGATTACACTGCCGAGGCAAGAAGGAAGAGAAAAGCTAGGTCTGGAGAAGTAATTGCAGCACAGGGTATGACCAGGATTGGCAGAATTTATACTTTGGAGCACTTAGTTGAATCAAGAAATCAGGCCTCTGGACGGCCTATTGAAACTGGGCCTGATGATCTCTGATTGAAGATATAGGCAAAAGAATACTCAGTTGTGGACCAACTAAATAAAACACCGGTGCAGATCTCCATTCTAGCTCTGCTGCAAAGCTCCGAGACACATAAGAATGCCCTGATGAAGATACTGAGCGAGGCATACGTACCCAGCAATATAACTGGAGGAGAAATGGCGAACATGGTCAGGCAGATATTGGAGAGTCATAAAATCACTTTCCACGAGGATGAGTTGCCCCCTGAAGGTTTAGGCCAAAATAAGGCATCGCACATCACTATGCAATGCAAAGACTATTTCATCACCAGGACTTTGATCGATGGAGGGTACAACCTCAACATCTGTCCATTAATGACCCTCAGAACATTAGGGAAAAGTCTACATGAAATCAAGGATGGGACTATCAGTGTCAAAGCTTTTGATGGTTCCCAAAGGTCCACCATTGGGGAGATTAGTTTATGTCTGCAAATGGGACCTACTTGGTTCGATGTTGATTTTCAAGTAATAGACATACCAGCATCATACAACTTACTACTAGTACGACCTTGGATCCATGCCACTGGAGCTGTAGCATCAACCCTGAACTAGGTAGTAAAGTTTGAGTGGAATCACCAAGAGGTGATTATTCATGGTGACGGGAGTAACCCCATATACAGTTGCCAAACCATCCCAGCAATTGAAGGAATAAGGAAACTAGGAGGAGAAACCTACCACCAAATTGAGCGAGTCAACGCCGTGGACAAAGATAAGTGGAGGGATAACAAGATAGAAAGTATCTTGAATTGGAGCGGCTATGAACCTGCAAAAGGGCTCGGCAAGAACCTCCAGGGAATCACCAAGCCTATCAAACTGAAGAAGCATGGCACCACTTTCGGGTTAGGGTATGGATATACTTGGGAAGAATTCCAGAACTGGTCGCCTCCATGGCGCGGCCCCTATTACCCACTGGAGCACCCGATACCCCACCTGGAACAGACTTTCTAGCCAGCAGACATCTTATATGGGTCAGAGGAAGAAGAAACATTGGTGGCAATAAAGAATTTGTTCTTGGAAGAAGACGATATGGACTGTCATGTCATTTTTGAGGAGGAAGTAGAGGAAGGTCCTTCCATACAAGCTGTGAGCCGAGGAGTGCGTCTCAACAAGTGGTCCATCAGAACCACCAAGGCCCGGAAAGCTTTGGGGTAGCAAGGCTGAACAAAGCACTATGCATTATTTTTACTTTTCATTAGTTGATTTCCCTTTAGTATTATCTTTAAATTTTAAAAAGAGCTCTGATGTTAAAAACAATTTTAGGATTTATCAAAGTATTTTAGTTTCTTATAAATCTCGCTCTTATTATTTTCTCTATCATTTACTTTATTTACACAACATTACTATTACTTATCTTGATGAACTGACGAATGTGACATGCGACGAGATAACGCAACAAACGGATATAGACTCAGAAGAGGATAAAATACCAGAAGAGGTCATTAAAGAGGTCGTTAAAGAGGTTGAGGACTTTGAGAATAGGCCTAAGTCTAACTTAGACGAAACTGAGGTTGTCAACTTGTGGGATACAGAGAATGCCAAGGAAACATGCATCAGTGTTCACTTGTTACCATCAAAAAAGGAAGAATACAAGGAGTTCTTAAAAGAATATGAGGACGCCTGGTCATATGGTGATATGACCAATCTCAGTACATCTATTGTAGCTTACAAACTGCCGACAGATCCGACTTGTCCGCCGGTAAAATAGAAGCTCAGAAAGTTCAAGCCAGACATGAGTTTCAAAATCAAGGAAGAATCACCAAACAAGTCAAAGCCAAGGTCCTCAGGGTAGTGGAGTACCCAACATGGTTAGCCAACATTGTGCCAGTGCCAAAGAAGGACGGGAAGGTCAGAGTGTGTGTCGACTGCCGGGACCTTAACCGAGCCAGTCGAAAAGACAACTTCCCTTTGCCAAAACATACACATCCTGATTGACAACTGCACCAAGCACGAGTTGTAGTCATTTGTCCATTGTTTTGTTGGATATCATTAGATATGGATGGCGAAGAAGACGCGGAAAAAATGGCTTTCATCACGCCGTGGGGAATGTATTGTTACAAGATGATACTGTTTGGATTGAAGAATGCTGGGGCCACCTATATGAGGGCCATGATTACTATTTTCCATGACATGATACACAAAGAGATCGAGGTGTATGTAGATGACGTCATCATCAAATCCAAGAAAGCCACTAATTACATGAAAGATCTGAGGAAGTTCTTCAACAGATTGAGAAGGTACAACTTGAGACTGAATCCCGCCAAATGTGCATTCGAGGTTGCAACCGGAAAATTGCTTGGGTTCATCGTAAGTCGACGAGGAATAGAACTGGATCCGTCAAAGGTTAAGGCCATTCAGGAATTGCCACCGCCAAAGAATAAGAAAGAGGTTATGAGTTTCCTAGGAAGGCTCAACTCTATTAGCTGATTCATAGCCCAGTCTACTATCCTTTCTGAACTAATCTTCAAGATGCTAAAGAAAGACGCCGCTACTAAATGGACTGAGGACTGCCAGAAAGCCTTCGACAGAAACAAGGAATACCTGTCAATATCGCCAGTCCTGGTTCTGCCCGAACCAGGTAGACTGTTATTGCTCTACCTTGTAGTACTGGATGGAGCATTTGGCTGTGTTTTGGGACAACATGATGAAACGGGGAGAAATGAGCAAGCCATCTACTATCTTAGCAAGAAATTCACCCCATACAAGGCTCGGTATTCCCTGCTAGAACGCACCTATTGTGCTCTAACCTGGGTAGCTCAGAAGTTGAGGCATTATTTCTGTGCCTATACCACTTATCTTATATCAAGGATGGATCCGCTAAAGTGCATCTTTTAGAAGCCCATGCCCATGGACAAGATAGACAAATGGCAAATCTTGCTGAGTGAATTTGATATTGTCTACGTAACCCGGAAAGCGATCAAAGGACAAGCACTAGCCGATCATCTTGCCGAAAACCCCGTGGGTGGAGAATACAAGCCTTTAAAGATGTATTTTTCCTGATGAAGAGGTCTCTTTTATAGGAGAAGAGATTGCAGAATCCTATGATGGCTGGAGAATGTTCTTCGACGGAACATCAAACTTTAAAGAAGATGGCATAGGAGCAGCTCTAGTATCAGAAACAGGTCAACATTATCCGGTGTCCACCAAACTCAGGTTCCCATGCACCAACAACATAGCCGAGTACGAAGCCTGCATCTTGGGGCTCAAGCTGTCCATTAACATGAACGTTCAGGAGTTACTAGTGATCGGGGATTCCGACTTGCTCATACATCAGGTTCGAGAAGCGTTGGCAACCAAGAGCTCCAAGATACTCCCATACTTGCATCATGTACATGAGTTGAGGAAGTGGTTTACAAAGATAGAATTCCGGCATGTCCCCAGAGTCCAGAATGAGTTCGCCGATGCATTGGACACTCTATCATCGATGATTCAACATCCAGATAAGAACTTCATTGATCCTATCCTGGTAAAAATCCAGGATCAACCCTCTTACTGTGCTCATGTCGAGGAAGAAGCATATGGAAAACCATGGTTTCATGACATTAAGAAGTATCTGTCAATAGGAGAGTATCCAGAACTTGCAAACACTACTCAAAAGCGCACACTGCGGAGGTTATCCAATCACTTATTTCACAGTGGAGGAATCCTGTATAGGAGGACTCCCGATTTAGGATTACTAAGGTGCGTCGAAGCAAATGAAGCATACAGGTTACTAGAGGAGGTTTATGCAGGGACCTGTGGCCCGCACATGAATGGTTTTGTCTTAGCCAAGAAATACTCCGAGCTGGTTCTTTCTGGATGACTATGGAGACGAACGGCATCCAGTATGTCCAAAGATGCCATCGCTGATAGATTCTTATAGACATGATAAAGGTGCCTCCTAATGAGCTCAATGCAACAAGCTCACCATGGCCGTTTGTCGCTTGGGGAATGGATGTCATCAGACCTATCGAGCCTGCCGAATCAAACAAGAACATGTTCATTCTAGTGGCAATTGATTATTTCACCAAATGGGTTGAAGTAGAATCATATAAGGCAGTAACCAAGAAGATTGTGGCAGACTTTGTCCGCGACCGTATCATTTGCCGGTTCGGTGTCCCAGAGTCAATCATCACTGATAACGGTTCCAATCTCAACAGTGATCTGATAAAAATAATGTGCGAGACGTTCAAGATCAAGCACAAGAATTCTACAGCCTACAGACCTCAGCTGAATGGAGCCATAGAAGCAGCCAATAAGAAAATCAAGCAGATACTAAGGAAGATGATAGAGAAACAAAATCAGTGGCACGAAAAGCTATCATTTGCTTTTTTAGGGTACCGTACCACAGTCCGCACATCAACTGGGCCAACTCCTTATATGTTGGTTTACGGTACCGAGGAAGTCATCCCAACCGAAGTAGAGATTCCCTCCCTGAGAATTATGGAGAAAGAGGAACTTGAGGATGCAGAATGGGTAAAGAGTCGCTATGAGCAGTTAGCCCTTATAGATGGAAAAAGAATGAACGCAGTTTGTCATGGTCAACTTTATCAGAATAGGATGTCCAGAGCCTTCAACAAAAGGGTCAGACCGAGACAATTTACACCAGGACAGCTAGTACGGAAGAAATTTTTTTTCGCATTAGGGTGAGGCCAAAGGAAAGTTCTCTCCTAATTGGTAAGGCCCGTACATGGTTCACCAGTTCCTAACAGGAAGGGCCCTAATACTCGTAGAGATGGATGGAGAAATTTGGCCAAAGCCAATTAATTCAGATTCAGTCAAATGCTATTATGTGTAATCATTATAATTCCTGTATGATGTAATTTGAACTACGCCTGACCTGATTCCCGTTTAAGAGGGGATACGTAGGTAGCCTTATGGGTTCGGTCACAATTAAATAAAATCTTCATTTCCCCCGCAATTGGAAACTGGGGCAGAATTTTAAGGAGGACCCTCAAAATGCCGAAGTTGATTCTCAATCCTTCATCGCACGCAACTGTCAGATTCACCAACCCAGTAAACTGGGGCAGAATTTTTGGGAGGACCCTCAAAATTCCAGAGCAAAAGAGGTCGTAATATCTTAAACCACGTCGTAGTCGTCAGTTCATCTAAAAGAAAATCATTTTTTATTTTTATTTATGTGTGCATGATATTTTTAAAAGTTATGCATGGCTATTATTAGAATTGCTTTGTTCAGCAATGCTGCCAGTAAAAGCAAGAGCCAAGTAGGACGAGCGCAGTCTACGAGAAGACGAACTAACCTTCCCCCTTGATAAAACTCACAATCTTTCTTTGAATGCAGGCACCCCAAAATATAGAGCCATCAGATCCGGTTACATACTCCTATTTTGCAGGAGTACAACTCTCAGAATCATCGCTCACTTGCAAGTGCTATCCGCACATGACCTCCCTAACAGCCACAAGGACAACTGAATATCAGCTATCACCTCTCAGCTAAGAGATTTCATTACTCTTTACCTTTATTTATTGCATTGCATAAGGCTACTTTTCTGCCTTCCGAGACAAAACACTGTCTCCATCATGCATTTGCTTGCATTGCATAAGGCTACCTTTCTGCCTTCCGAGACTAAGCACTATCTCCATTCTGCATTTCCTTGCATTGCATAAGGCTACCTTTCTGCCTTCCAAGACTAAGCACTGTCTCCATCCTACATTTCCTTGCATTGCATAAGGCTACCTTTCTGCCTTCCGAGACTAAACACTATATCCATCCTGCATTTCCTTGCATTGCATAAGGCTACCTTTCTGCCTTTCGAGGTTAGGCACTACCTCCATCCTGCATGGCTGAAATATCGCCACCTCTTATTTGCATTGGTTGAAATATCGCCAAACTCATTTAAACCTTTACATTGGCTGAAATATCGTGAAATCCTTCATTTCCTGGGCTGAAATATCGCCAATTTTACTTAAATCCCTTGCATGGCTGAAATATCGCCAACTTTATTTAAATCTTTACATCGGCTGAAATATCACCAATTTTACTTAAATCCCTTTCATGGCTGAAATATCGCCAACTTTATTTAAATCTTTACATCGGCTAAAAGACCGCCAACTTTAAATTTCTGTCGGCTGAAATATCGCCATTTGTATTTATGCTTCATATCGGCTAAAATATCGCCAAATTTATTCAATTCTCTATAACAGCTGAAAGATCACCAGTTTATATTTAAATCCCTGTCGGCTGAAATATCGCCATTTATATTTATGCTTTACATCGGCTGAAATATCGCCAAATCCTGCATTTCATGGGCTGAAATATCGCCAAATTGTCCAAATGCGTTATTGTTCGGAGGCACCATTTTCATAGCCCGAGAACGCCATGCCATGGCCTGAGGACCCCGTTTTATATTCTGCACATCATTATTCAAAGGCGTCATAGTTCAGAGGCACCATTATCATAGACCGAGAAGGTCATTTCATAGCCTGCTAATCCTTTATTATACGTTTCATGGCCGGGGACATCATGGTCCGAGGACGTCATCCTATCCGTCCGAAGACAGCATTCATGGTCCAATGGGAACCTGCATCACGTTTAAATTTATGCACAATATATGTTAGAATTTTTCATTTGCAGGTACATCGGCTATCAATGGCTGTCTCAGCAGCAGTGATCCCGTTCCAGTTCCCGCAGCCTACTAGACTTCAACCATCCTTCCCAACCTAAATATTGCGCCGTCTTTTCAAAACCCCCATCAGCATACTCCATTGATGTATCCTGAACTACATATGACCTGATTCCTGTAAGACCAGGGATATAGGTAGCTCATAAACCAGAGCTCGGTCAAAACCTTTGCAAGTCGTTTCTCTTGGTCAAAATTGGTCATCATATCTTTACCCGACAACTCTTTCATCCTTCCCGGGTAAAGAAGGGTAGCTGTTGATACCCAATTTTCCCCTTTCTATTTTTATACTCAAAATATTCTTAAAATAGCATGTACATGCGTATATAAAGTATGCCCAAGAACTTTTGACATTTTTTCTAATTTTAAAAATTTTAAAAATATCATTTTTTGTACAAAATCCAATAATTATTCCCAAAACTATCATTTTGGCGAGTAATTTATTTCCATCTTCATGTTTACATCATGATATAATTAAGATGATTTTTGCATATTTTCTTACAAATTTATTTGGTACTTTTAAAGCTAAATTGCTATAATTGCAATTATAGCCTATTTTTCGATTAATAGTATTTTATAATTGAAAAATTAGCTCCAGTATTTTTTAATTAATACTTATGTATTATTAATTGGTTCAGTGCTTTTAATTTTCTTTTAAGAGCATTTTTATTTTATTTTTTTATAAAATAAAAAGGGAAGAAATGGCTGTTTAACATTTAGCCTCATCTATTTCAATTATAGCCCCTTTGCATTTCAATTTTAACAATCATTTGGCACAATCCCAACCCCAGCCAGACCAGCCCTTTTTTTTAACCTGACCCAACCCATAACCCAACCTAAGTGACCTTGCCCGGTTCCCACTTACCCTATCAAATCTGGATCGTTGATCATTCAAAATCAACGGCCATAACCCACCCTTCAATAATTAAACCTAACGACCTACCCTTATCCCCCTCATTTCCACCCTTCAGCCGCCCTTGAATCCCTAAACCCTCTCAAACTCCCTCAAGGTTCTTCGAAACCCTAGCCTCCCCCTACCTTGTTCCACCGTAGTTTCACCGGAGTCCATGGCTTCTCAGGCCATGGACAACCTGTACTCACTTCCTCCAGCTCCTACATGCCTATTGCTCGAAGGTTCAAGGCCAGACCTCGAGGGTCTTCACTCAGACCTTCACCGATTCGAGGACTCCAGCTATCTCCGGCCTTGCTCCGGTGGCTCTTGGTCTTCTGAGCTTGATTCTGACCTTATCCGACTTAGATCGGATGTTTTCGAAGCCTTTCTCATTCTAGGGTTCATTTGAAACCCTAACTATCGAGGTTCTCTCCGATTATTTTTAGATCTTTAATATGTTTGCACTATTGATAAAGTTTCTTAAACGTTTTCTCTGATTTTCTTTCAAAGTTACTTCTTTTCGATTAGGGTTTCTGGAAAAGGTTCCTAAAAATGTTTCTTCTTCTTCTTGGTGTGAATCGATCCCTGCTATGTTCTTATTTTCTCTTTTCTAACTCGCATGCTTTTTCGTGTGTTCTTATGTTTACTGTATTATGAAGTTTTTCTGTTGTGCTCTGTTCTGTCTCCTACCGGTTTCATTATCACGCTCTCACATGCCTATTTTATGTGTTCCTTTACTGTGTTTTTCCTATTGAGTTTTAGTCCTTTGTTTGCCTTTACCGGACTTTGTCTTGGTTCTTTCTATATGTGTTTCATCGACTGTTTTCTTAAGTTTACACTACCCCTTTATCTTCTGAGCTTGTTTAAATGCCAAGCTTTTCTTGAAACTTGTTCCCTATACTTCAAATCAGTTTCTATTTTCTATTTGCCTTGAACATGATATTATGCTTGTATGTTTTCTCATGAGACTCTGAAAGAGGTCTCTAAGTCTGTTTCAATAGCTTGCCTTCTCATCTCTGTGTCGAATTCGAGTTTAAAAACCTTAGGATTTGGGGGTTTCTTTGGTGAGTTTGATTTTGGGTTTGGACAAGGGTTCTACTTTGAAACCATGAACTCTTAGACTCACTTCGAGTTTATGAACTGAGTTTGAACTTTTCTGTGTTTATGATTTTGAAACTTTCTTGCTAGTCTTTCATAATTAGCATGACATCCCTCATGCTTGACATATCTATGTGTTTTATATATGAGAACTTCTCTTTCAAAGGTTTTGCCAACTGTTAATTGATTTTGAATCCCTTTAATGTTGCTTACTTGATTGTTACTGATTTTTTTCTAAAATAAACTTTCCTTTACCTCTTTTCTGACTTGGTTCAATCGAACAAGGCTTTCAACTTGGTTCTTTTACTGGCTGTTTTACTGATTCCCTTTCCTTATTTTTCACAAATCAAGTACCACTAGACTTTTACCTTAAATATCTTTTATGTATTTACCTTTTATTGTACTGCTTGGGAAAATATTCTGATTGACCCTTTCCTTAATTATCTCTACCCGTTGGAAATCAGAGTCCTTTAATTGAAGGGAAATTGATTTTCAAGGTTACTTTCCTTACTTTATCTTACTTACTTGCTGCACTATAAAAAGGGACTTCCCTTCTATACTTTAAAAACAATCCTCATTCACTAATTTTCGAATCGCAAACTCTTTTGCACTCTTTAGTCTCTTCTGAGATAGTTTGCATTGCTTGCTCGCAATTTGGCTTAGCAAAACTTCTGCTTTTCATTTACTTTCCTGAAACTGGTATGTCCTACTTTTGATTCCAGCATCAACTCCAATGTGTTTACTTACAAGCTTTTATGCCCATGTCTACTTTACTACTTTGTAGAGTTCAACTTTAAAGTAGTTACTTATGCCTTGCTATTTGTTGCTGCAATGAGTCCCTATCCCTATCCCCTTTTATGTGCTTGGGCTGTAGTTTAAGATATGGCAATATACGAAGTTATTGTCATGGATTAAAACTGGGTCCTTTGGATCCTAGCTTCTTTCAATTTCCCATACCCACATTCCCTTATGTGTATTGAGTTAAGGTGTAGCCTGGCAGCATCCAAATTGCTGTCCAAGGCTGAACCTGACCTTCAAAAGGTCCAAACTCTTTAATTTTTAAGCTGCCATGGCATTCCCTAACTCCCCTCTACTGCACTTACATGTACTCCTAGATTTTATGTTCTGTCCCCTTCCTATGAGCCTTGCTTTAGGACCTTGAGTTCCCTCTGAACTTGGACATTTGAGGGCTGGCCCTTCCACACTGCACTATAATCTGTTCTGCAATGATATTTGGGGTGTAAGCATTACCTGTAACTCTTGAAGTTCCTTGGAACTTTGACACATCCCAAATAAGAGAAAGTCTTTGAAAATCCGATCCTGGAAGTTGGTCTATCTCATATTATTAGACTTTGAGTCTGGATTAGGCTGATTAGATGTAGATGTAATCACTGATGTAATTTTTATTTCTTTTGATCCATTTGGTCTGTAATAAGCTGTGTAATAAACTTTGTAATAACCACTGGGGTATAGTGAAAAGGGATGGGATTAAATGCATGCCAAAGGGGGTAGATATCATGTCTATAGGATATTTACTCTTTCAAATTCTGCATCTCACCTAGAAATCATGTTCATAGGACTATTACTTTCAAACCCTACATTTTCACGTAGATACCATGTCTATAGGATATTTACTCTTTCAAATTCTGCATTTCACATAAAAATCATGTTCATAGGATTATTACTCTCAAACTCTACATTTTCAAGTAGATACCATGACTGTAGGGAAATACTGTCTCTGAAATTCTGCATCTTCATATAGTTAACTACTAAAATTCTGCACCTCTTATAGATTCATGTTCGTAGGCTTCTTCTGCAATTTCACACAGATACCATGTTCATAGGATTTTCTACCTTTTCGTATAGATGCCATTTCTCTGAAACTCTGCATATCATGTAGGTAATATGTCTATAGGACATCTGCATTTTTTCATATTCATCAGTCATTAGGCAAACTTGTTACAGGATTTAAATAATCAACCGCATATAGATGACCTGTCTATCGGATTTTTGCATGAACAATAACAATGTTTAAAATCAGTAACGCCTAGAAAGCATGCCTATAGGAGTTATCAACTAAAACCTGAATCGTCCACTCGCTCATAAGTCTAAAATCAGTAGCAATTTTGTATAACCCTCGTATAACCTATAACCTTGTAATTAACCGTTCTTTTTTCTATAATCAGTTTACTCCTTTATATCTGAACAAATAGATATCATTCCTATAGGTCCTGTTTAACACACAAGAAAACGGTTAAGCAATTAATCAATTGTATCAGTCTTTGATAACTACATCTAAGCAGGGCTAATTTGGACTCCCTATCCGGGAAATATATGGTAAATCAACCTATCCTACGCTTTAATTTAATTCAGACCAAACCAATATGTGTAAGAAATGCTAAACTATATGCTTTTCTTTGTTTTAAGGAGGCCTATTTGAGCCACATCTGCTTACTTGTTCTCCCAAATCTGCTGTATATGTTTTGCATGTCGCCTTAGAATTTTATCCTTTGAAACTCTCAAAATCCCCCCAACTTCCTTCCCTTAGGATTAGTAATCCTATATGCCTCCGGGACTGATAGGATTTGGACGGGTAATAGCATGCAATAAGTAACGATACCATTATATGCATAATACCTTAACGGGGTAGGAAGGGTAGATATGGAGATAATGATCATAAGATAACACCATGCGTACGATTGTGCTAGTGTGGATGATCCATGTGTTTTACAAGCCTAGGAACCCTTTTTTTCATGTAACTTTGTTATTATAAATAAAATTATGTCTTTCCTTCCACTGCCCCCAAACTCCCTCTTTAATTTTACTGCATTATTCCTTTTCTTCTAAAATTTTCTGCTTATTCATGTCTCGATTAATTTTCTGTACTTAGACCCTCCCTCAAACGAATTGTGGAACCATCCAGACCTTAACTCCAACATGCTTGAAACCCTTATGTGTTAAATTATTGGTATACTTATTTGCATTAAAGTCATAACATAGCATGGCCGGGAACCACACTAGTGGATCTTGAGGGGTGCCTAACACCTTCCCCTCGAGATAATTTCTAGCCCTTACCCGAACTCTGGTTTTCAAATTCAAAACTCTTGGTGTTTTAATGCACTTAATCATTAGGTGGCGACCCTTCAATTCCAAAACCCAATTCCCAAACGAGAATAGAGTTGTCTTCCCAAATGTCATAAATCCGATTTCGCGAGAAAAAGGGGGCGTCGACAGCATGGCGACTTTGCTGGGATTTCTTTAGGCTTTTACCGCTTCATGTTATATGTGACTTTATTTCTATTTGTTTTATCTTTTATTGCTTTATTTAACGTCTTTATTCGAAACTAACTTGGTTTTTTATTTCTTTTTCTCTACTGCTTTCATTTATTACTTTCCTTCAAATCCATTGTAATCTTAAAGCAATTATTGTAATCATTATGAACGTAAAAATACGTGGCAATTTGTTTCATTCTCTTAATTGCATCTTCAATAACATATTCCATTCGTGCCAAACAAATACCATAGCAACACTTGATGAGTTGTTGCACATTTTTGATATAATTACCCCCTAAATTTGGCAAAGGCTTATTTGCGGTAAAACGAGTCGATTCGCGGTGCAGTCGACGGTTCCATGACTTTCCCTCTTGAGTTGTCCGCTCAAGGGTACCGGTTTAGCACCCCATAGAAACCTTATTCTATTTAATTGTTCATGCATCACTGTCAAACCTAGTCGAGTAAGTTATGTTGTCCACATAATGACTCTTTAAGATAGCCTTGTCCAAAGTCTACTGGGTTTCCTTGGAACCCAAACTGACAACACCATATTTTGTGCATTTATTTGGAGAACTGAATGGTATTTATGCTAATTATTGATTTAAATAGTCGAGTCACGTGGGGGTAGGGTCTAACGCTCTATTTTGCATAAATGAGGCACGAAATCCCCAGGTTCGACATGGTAACTAACATTCATCCAAGGTTGATAAGTTGGTGGGAAGACCTTCATTCCAGTGACTGGACTCTCATCCGCAAGTATTTGGGGAACATACCCTTTCTTTTGGAAATTAGCCTGAGAATAAAATCATAGAGGCTGCGACCTTATTGTGGGACAATGATAGATTAGTGTTTTGATTTGGGGACCTTGAAATGACTCCATTGCTCGAAGAAATATGAGGGTTAGCCAGTATTCCTTGGGAGACTCCAGTTTTGCTCATGCTAGAAAATCGCAAAGGTAGGGGTTTCTTCAAAATGATGGGGTTGAAGAAAAACTCAGATTCAACTTGTTTGAAGGACTCCTGTATTCCTTTCGACTATCTGTACGAGAAGTACAGTCATAGCAAGTCCTATCACACCTATCCAGATGAATTCGCCCTCACATCATTAGGGCATATCCACATGAGGGGTTTCGTCTTCATGTTCTGCTTCTTGGGAATGATGGTGCTTCTTGGTATACTTATTTGCATTAAAGTCACAATATAGCATGGCCGGGAACCACACTAGTGGATCTTGAGGGGTGCCTAACACCTTCCCCTCGAGATAATTTCTATCCCTTAATCGAACTCTAGTTTTCAAATTCAAAACTCTTGGTGTCCTAATGCACTTAATCATTAGGTGATGACTCTTCAATTCAAAAACCCAATTTCCAAATGGGAATAGAGTTGTCTTCCCAAATGTCGTAAGCCCGATTTCGCGAGAAAAAAAGGGGCATCGATATCGAACAATGCAGAAGTATACTGATTTTTAAATAAGGCTTGTTGATTATATAAAAACATAAGTTTTGCAGATATTGAGTAACGTTACTACTAATTTTAGACTTGTAGACGATTCAGATTCAGTTGATTACTCCTATAGGCATGCTTTCTAAGCGTGATTGGTTTTAAAACATTTATAGAAATGAAAGAGTCCCATAGGCATGATATCTAGCATGCAATTTATTATTTAAACCTACAAATTGTTTGCCTAGTGATAGATGTTTATGCAGAAGTTAAGAGATCCTATAGAAAGGTTAGCTATATGACACGCGAGTGCAAAAGCCTATTGTGGGTATCTATATGAATGCAGAACCCTAAAGACATGATTTCTATATATGCAGAAGTGCAGAAAATTGAGGGCATGATATCTATATGAATGTAGAACCTTAAACACATGGTATCTATATACGCAGAAGTGCAAAAACCTGAGGGCATGATACCTATATGAATGCAGAACCTTAAAAACATGGTATAGATATGCAGAAGTGCAGAGCTTGTAGGCATGATTCATAAATAATAACACCTATGAGCATGCTGTCTACCTTTGCATATATGAGTGACCTCCCCTTTTCACTAAAACCCCATAAGTTATTACAAATTATTACAAAGCAGAGTGAACTAGAAATGTAAAATTACATAAAAAATTAAAGTATAACTAATGAGAGCCTAATTCAGACCCCATGTCTGAATTATGGAATAAAGCAACTTCCAGAATTTGATTTCTAAAGCCTTTATTTTATTTGGGATGTGTCAAAGTTCCCTAAGAGTCCCAGGTGGACTCCGGGCAGTGCTCACACCCAAATATATTACAGAATTGATTTATAGTGCAGTGTGGAAGGGCCAGCCCTCAAATGTCCAAGTTCAGAGGGATCTCAAGATCCCAAAGCAAGGCTTATATGAGGGGGCAGACTTAGAATCTAAGAGAAAGTGCAAGTGGATAGAGGGGATTTTAGGGAAGGCCATGATAGGCTGGTCGTCATACCCAGCAATTAGGAGTGCTGGCACAGCTCTAACCAGCTTGTTAGCCACATTGCTAGGAGTTAGGGTCCATTAAAGGATCAAGTCCAGACATGAGCAGCAATTTGGATACTGTCATGCCTGAACCTTAACTCAAACGCATAGAAGGGGATAAGGGTATGGGAGAATTCACAACAGCAACAGATGCAAAGAGAATAACATATTCAATACTGAACATAAACAACAAAGTAGACAAGATTGTAGAAACTATAAAGTGAACACGTAGGGATGGGGCTGAAAACAAAATTAGAATATACCAGTTTTAGGGAAACACAAAGAGAAAAGCAGTAGTAAAGCCAAATTGCAAAAAAACAGCCAGAATAACTTAGAAGAGATCGTGGGAGTATTGAAATTGAGAGTCTAAGAGTAAGTTATTGAGGGTGTAAGTGTTGAACTCAAGTTGTCTTAAAGAGTATTGAATTGGAAGTGTCAAAGTGCAGAAGGGTCGTCCCCCTTTATAGTGCAGCAAGCAAGTAAGAAAAGGTAAGAAAATAGTTTTGCAATCAATTACAAAAGGTTTCCCTTTAATTAAGGGATTCTAATTTCAAACGGGTAAAAGATAATTGAGCAAAGAGTTTGATCCAAATATTTTCCAAAGTAGCACAAGGAGGGTAAATACATAGAAGTTTATTTAAGGCAAAAGTCCAGTGGTACACGATTTGTGAGAATAAGGAAAGGGAACAACCAGTAAAAACTCAAAATTGCAGGCTTTGTTCAAATGAACCAAGTCAGGAAAAGTGAGGAAAGGGTTTTACTTAAGGAAAATAAATAACAATTAATCAAACATAAAGAGATTCTGAATCCAATCATGAGTTCGCAAAATGTTTTGAACATTGGATCTCTTTCTTGCGGAAACAAAAATGCGAAGGGGAAATAAACTAGTAAAATAAAATAGTGCATGGTGCTTGTTCAACCTTGCTACCCCAATGCACACCGGGCTCTGGTGGTTCTGACGGTCCAATTGTTGAGGCGTGCTCCTTTGTTTATAGAATGTATGGAAGGGCCTTCCTCCCACTCCTCCTCAAAAATGACACAACAGTCCATATCATCATCTTCCAGGAACAAGTTCCTCATTGCTGCTAAAGCTTCCTCTTCATCTGACCCATAGATGACTTTGGCCGGTTGGAAAATATGCTCCAAAAGGGGTATCAACTGCTCCAATGGATAGTAAGGACCATGCTAGGGTGGCGACCATTCCTTGAATTCTTTCCAAGTATACTCATATCCCAATACGAAGGTGGTGCCATGCTTCTTGAACTTGATGGGCTTAGCGATTCCTTGGAGATTCTTGCCAAGTCCCTTGCCAGGTTCATACCCACTCCAGTTCAGTATGCTTTCAATTTTCTTGTCCCACCATTTATCTTTATCGACGGTGTTAACCCGCTCGATGTGGTGGTAAGTTTCCTCACCTATCCTTCTTCTTCCTCCAATTGCTCGGATGGCCTGGCAACAATAGATGGGATTGCTGCCATCACCATGAATGATCACCTCCTGGTGATTCCACTCAAATTTCATTGACTGATGTAGTGTTGATGCCACGACCCCAGTGACATAAATCCACAGTCTCCCAATAATAGATTGTAAGACGCCAACACGTCTATCACTTAAAAATCAACATCAAACCAAGTAGGCCCCATTTGCAAAAATAAGCTAATTTTCCCAATAACAGATGTTTGAGAACCATCGAAAGCTTTGACATTGATGGCTCCATCCTTGATCTCATACTGGCTCTTTCTCAATGTTCTGAGAGTTACCAATGGACAAATGTTGAGGCTGGACCCTCCGTCAATGATGATTCTGCTGATGACATAATCTTCGCACTGCACAGTGATGTGCAATGCCTTGTTGTGACTCAAACCTTTTGGTGTCAACTCATCTTTATGGAAAGTGATCTTATGACTCTCCCATACTGCGAGCACGTGACTTTTGCCCTAAGCTAATTATTCCCAAAAATTTCAAATAAAATAATTTTTTACAATTTTTAATGAATTTTTGTGTTATTTTCTGGTAATTGTTGCATTTTATCTGTGCATTTTAGTTCATATGAAAAATACAAAAATACATTGGCATTTGTTTGAGATTTAATTTCACATTTTAGGATTAAGTAGTAGTTTAAATTGCTTGGAAATAAAGAAAATAACAAAAATATCCCATTTTTTGCATTTTAGTTGTTAATTGTTAAATAGGTCTTAAACAGTTTTAGAAAATTAACTAGCTTAGTTTGGCAAATAAATTAGGTTTCATTTTTAATTTTTGCATTTTTATAAAATACATAAAAAAATACAAAAGTAATAAAATGAGATAAATAATTAAAAGAAACAAAAGAAGAGAGCAATTAAAATTGGGCCATTCAAATTGGGAAAACCCGTTTGGCCCAGAATAGTCTCTAGCCCAGTCCACAAAAATCCGGCCTGCCCCTCCCATCCAACGGACCAGAGGCATCCTCAAATAATAGATTTAATTTTCTGAAAATTTGTCCAAACTCTAAAAACATTTTTTATCTTCATCGTATCGTCCCCCCCTGTACCGCCGGTGTATAACTACCGTGTCCCCGCAGTGCTTCCGCCGTCCGCCGCCGGCCGGAAATCACCGCCGGCGGCGGCAAAGCTCCAAATCACCCCAAAATTTCACCACTGAATCCCCGTCCCCTCCTCGTTCCAAATCTTCAAATCTCGTTCTTCAAATCCTAGCAATTTATTTCGAATATTGGATCGAAGTTTCCAGCCAAACTGCAAAAGCTTCCAAAATTTCTCAAAATCACACCACACCCTCACCTGCTCTTCCTCATCACAAATCTTCTCTTGTTTGTCGTCAAACACCACCGTAACCCCATCAAATCGTCAATCTAGTATGTTTGGGAATTCAAATGCTCGATTGACTTCAAGCTAATGTTACATGTTTATTTCAGACGAAATAAACACGCGACATTAACTGAAAGCCAAGTTCGAGGCCAGTCAGCCATGGGGAGGTCAAGTCAGTGAGTTTTGCTCTTCTCCTTCCTTCTTTGCTTAATATTTTCCTTTTATGATCGTTTCTATCCCCATAGTTGTTGATTTCTAGTTTAACTTTCGTTTTGGTTGATTTTGCCTGCCTGATTTCTGATAGTAATTGGTTCTGTGATTCGTTTTGACTTCATGATTATATGTTTGATCTAAATTACACTTTAGTTTCCATTTTTTTTCTATTATTTAGTCAATGTTTAATGCATTGGATTTCAGTTGGATTCCTGTGCTGCTCTTCATTTCGATCTGATTTGATTTGAGTCTTAATCGAGTTGATGATTTGAAGTAGGATGTTCTTATTCTAATTGTGATTAGGAGTTACATTCAGTAGGATTAGTTAGTTCAATTGTTAGTAAGGATTGGTTATAGCTGATTTAGATTCACCCCATAGGCAACTATAGTTAAGTTCTAACTAGGGCAAATGGGTTTTAGTTTTGGTTAGTAATTTCAGGGGATTTTTAGGGGTAGTTTAGGCATGGAAAAGGGCTATTTTGTAAGAATAGTAAATTCAAAACTAAGATAAGGGTAGTATAGGTATTGTATAGTTAAAAGAAGACCCTAGGGACTTCTAGAATAGGACTTTAGTGTAGATTTTAGCAAACTTAGGGCAGTAACTTGAGAAACAAGTCAGAAATTGAAGGTTTAATAGGCAAAATCTGCAATTAAAAGAGGGAAAAATGGGAGGGCCATCTAGAACATTCTACCCCATTTGTTGCCTATAAAAGGCAGCCCCAATGCCTTCATTAACAGTTTAGAAGCCTGAAATTCCAGAAAAAATACTGTCCCATTAAAACCTTAGGTTAATTCTAATTTTAGTTTGTGGAGTTACATGGTCCAGCTTACGGTTTGATAACTGAAGTAATTTGAATATTTATATCTCAATTTCAACTAAATTCAAGTGAAAACCAGTGGTTTTTGTGTCCTCTTTGTTGTTGTATTCTTCTACCTTCCATCCTTGGGTGTTGTGGCTTGATTTGAGTTAAAATTGGCCATGTATGAGCTATTTACTTCTAATTGTGCTGCTGAACACTGCTATTGCATAGCTGACCCAATCTTCCTTTTCACTTTGTTCGAAAATCCAGGTACATCTCTTGTAACCTTCAAGCATTGGAAATGAAGTGAAATAATTGGCAATTTGCTCCTTTAATGTAGTTTCATACTGTATCTAGCTAGATCCAGTAGTGTTGTTATTTCTCTATATGTGCTAGGCCAAGGATTATTAGGATCATGATGCTATAGTTCATGTTGGCCTTTATCTCATCAATACATGGTGAAAAAGTTGTATTACACTGTTAAACATATACATTTTATTTGTATAAATTTTCAGCATAGATTAGAATCATATTCAATGTAAATTTGGTGCTTGGTTTAGATCGGAACTTGAGAATTGGTTAATGCAAGTGTTGTAATTGTTGTAGGTATAAACAGGAGCCATATTTTCAACTAGAATTGTGATTAGAATTTTTATTGAGACTAATGTTTTGCTATCCAGTTAGATTTTAGTTCAAATTTGTGGTTGCTATTTTCTAAATAAGAAGAGATAATTTTGTAAGGCCCCATGAAATCCCTACTCAAAAACCCGGATTCTGTGGTGCCAAGTTAGGAGCATGTGTTAACAATTCATAAATATACTTCGCGGCGAGCTTACTCACCGCGGCATGAACCTTTTTGGATTGAATAATGCATTAAAAAGTCAAGAATAAGTTTCCAGAAAAATGCAAGAAATGCGGTCCAAAATGCGGTTGTATAATCGAAATGCGGGCCGCATATCTGCCGCAAGGTGAGACAGAATGTTGGTTAAAATTAAAGTCAGTTATGCGGTCGAAATAGGTCGCATAATCAAAATGCGGACCACATAGTCGTCGCATATTTTTCTTTGAATTTTGTGAGGGCCAGTTTTGCGGTGCACTTTGCGAACGCAGAACATGAATGCGGACCACATTCTTACCGCAGACTGAGTCAGAATGTTTAGTCTTTGGGGAGCATTTTGCGGTCCATTATGCGGTCCGCATGTTTACTCTGCGATCGCAAATGCGACCGCATATTTGACCCGGGGCTCCAATTTTCTAATTTTTAACCCGACCTCCCTATCGATATAATTGACATTATAGCTCATTTTAAGCATGTTTTCTGAGATTTTTAGAGAGAGAGAGAGAGAGGGTTTTAAAGGTGGAAAGTGTCACCCATCAAATTCTCCTTGATCCTTGCTAAAACATTGAAGAAGATCAAGTGAAGACACCTAAAGTTTCATTCCCAAGAGGTAAGATTCATAATCTCAGCTCTTATTTCTACACTTAGGTACATGGGGCCAGTAGAGAAGTAATTCAAGAGTATAAGAATGATGTTCTCTACATGCATGTCAAACCATAGGATATTGGAAGGTAGAAAATTAAAAAAAAGGCAGTTGGGGGTATAAAATGATAGAAATTCCTCACAAAAACGGGCTAAGATCACAATGCACCTTTAGTGTTTGATGATATGCTCGAACCAAGCTAGAACTTCAGTTTCGTCTCTAATTCTTGATTTAATTTGTAATTCTTACTCAATAGATCGAAGTGCTAAGAGTTCTGAAAATTGTAAAAGAGTAAGGAAAAGCTTTATTGAGGTATGTATGGCTAAAACCCCTTTTTATTAGAAATTGAGCTTCGTTGTCATTACGAAAGTATGATTAGAGTTGAATTGGCTAGTGTATTGATTGTCATTATGCAATTAATTGATTTGTATATATCTATACATATTCGTGAAAGGTGTGCCTCAATGTGAATAATGTGCCAATCTTGACAATTAGATAATGATGAAAAGTACTGCTATGTGTTGAAATACTTGGGCTATAAGCCAACATTGAAACAAAGAATTATTCATGCTAGCTATGTGCTCACTTACCTATGATTGCAACTTGAATTATCCTTGGTATATGTGTCTATGACCACAACTTGTAAGATGAATATTAAAAAGGGGAAACAATGTGGTGAAGGTGGCTATGAGTGCCCCAGGAATTGTTATGATATGTGTGAGATAAAG
Source organism: Nicotiana glauca (assembly GCA_026770625.1). Taxonomy (NCBI): domain Eukaryota; kingdom Viridiplantae; phylum Streptophyta; class Magnoliopsida; order Solanales; family Solanaceae; genus Nicotiana; species Nicotiana glauca. The sequence continues at coordinate 224,140 of MU768268.1, forward strand.
ACTTGAAGTGTTGACTAATGAGAATGGAGTAATGCCTCCAATGAGGTGACCTAGCCGATCGGGTCGTGATCGGACACCATGATGCACACATGGTTGTAATGTGCTGACATTGAATTCGAATAAGGGAAATGAATTATTGATTGAGAGTAATTCCTCCAATGAGGTGACCTAGCCGGTCGGGTCGTGGACGGACTCCGCTCGAGATGGCAGTGGTAATGAGAATAGTGGCGAACATGTGATAGATATGCCCAAATCTATGTTGTGGAATGTATGAAAGATTATATGAATTGTTTCTCAAGTTGCCCGTATTAATTGCTTGTATTTATTGATAGTTCTTTCTAGTAAAATGGTGTTTAGGTATACATACCAGTACAATTCCAATGTACTGACGTCCCTTTTGCCAGGGGCGCTACATTCGTATTATGATTTTAGGTGGATTCATAGCTGACAGTGCCGACCATGTGTAACAGAGCATTTTTCTACTCGAAGTCTCAGTGAGGCCCTTTTCTTCCATGGGGCTATATGATGTACCTTTTGTCATTTACAGCTTTTCACTTTTGAGGTATAGCCGAGGCATTGTTGCTGGCATGGTCATGCTTATCTATTGTATCCTTAGAGGCTCCAAAGACACTAGTGTGGGTTATGTACGGGGGTTTGGGGAGTCCACTATATGTATATGGTGTGATCCTAAACTTGTGAACTCCGTAAGCTGTAACTCTAATAGAATCCTTGAAGCTAGCTTATGTATGGTAAATTTTTATGATATGAAATGAATCAGTAATGTGGTATACACCGTGTATTATCGTCTAAATTTATCAAAGGCATGAGTTCCGTATTCATATTGAGTTAGGGTAGAAAGTGTTCGGTTTGGCTTGCTCAGTCGGGTTCACTTGACTGAGCGCCAGTTGCGCCTCCCGAGGTTGGGGTGTCACAAACTTGGTATTAGAGACTAAGGTTTTAGAAGTGTCCTAGGATGTCTTGGAGCCGTGTCTAGTAGAGTCCTTCTTATAGGTGTGAAGTCGACCACATCTATAAGTTGGAGGCTATTCGGACATTTAGGAATTTCACCCTTCTTTGATATTCTGGATCGTGCGGTGCAACTCTTTACTTCCTAATCGGTGTATTGTTTAATCTTTCAGTAAATGGCACCTAAGAAGAAGGCAAGAACTGGCCAAGAAGCCAATGCCACCCCAGGAGTGGTTGATGAGTAACTGATTGATGTTGCGGGTGGGGGTAGCCACCTTGCTATTACCCTGCCGAATCCTTTCGTTCCCGAACAAACTACCTTACTCCCTATAACTACAGAGGGTACCACTATAGCTCCCATTGATGCTCTTGTCCCGCCTCCAGTCCCAGCTTTCGGTTTTAGCATTTTTGATGGGGATCTTAGGGGAGCTATTCAAATGTTGACTCAGTTGGTGGCCTCTCAGGCCCAAAGGTCAAAATAATGCACCCAGTTCATCCAGTCAGCCAGGGGATTCTACTAGTTCTAGGGTAAACAAATTCCTTCAGTTAGACCCTCCGGTATTCACAGGTGCCAATCTAGAGGAAGGCCCTCAGGACTTCATTGATGAGAGGCACAAGACCCTCAGGGTGATGCGTGCGACTGAGACAGAGGGAGTATAGTTGGCTGCCTACCGTCTGAAAGGGGTGGCCTATTTATGGTTTGAGTTATGGGAGGACTCCCGAGAGGAGGGGTGCCCTCCTGCGAGGTGGAGTGAGTTTGCCGATGCTTTCATTGATCATTTCTTGCCCGCTGAGACAAGGGCAGCCCGGGAAGCAGAGTTTGAAAGTATGAGGCAAGGTGACAGAAGTGTATGGGAGTACCACATGGAGTTTGCCTGCTTGTCCAAGTATGCTATTCATATGTTGCCGACCATGGAGGCTAGAGTGCGTCAGTTTGTTTAGGATCTTAATCATTTGACTATTAATGAGGATTCTACGATAGCATTGAATTCTGACATGAACTACGGGAGGATGATAGCATTTGTTCAGGCCACAGAGGACCGTAAGATGAAGAACAGAATGGTGAGAGAGAGTAACAGCAAGGCCCGGTCTACGGGCAACATGGGAGAGTCCCTAGGTGGGGGAAGATAAGCTTTTAGGGAGGATCATCGGGACCTTGCCAGTCTGTTGCACAGTCTTCATCCAGTGCATCGCCATTAGGGCCCAGCTAGTAGCAGTGGAGTCATTTCAGGCCCGGTCAGGGCAACAGGGGATTCCCCCGGCGAGGTCAGCAGAGGTCCCCGTGTCCCAAGTGCGGGAAGATGCACTCGGTCTGCTACACGGAGTTGCTTATATGTTACGGATGTGGGATGGGGGGACATATTTAGAGACACTGTCGTGTGTCTTGCTAGGGAATAGGTAGGGGCATAGCTCAGCCCTCTAGTCTAATAGCTACCACATCTTCAGCCCCCTCCCCAACTTAAGGTTCCCCAGCACCCGCAGAGCGGGGTGCAGCTAAGGGTGGTGCGTAAAGTTCGAGAGGTCCCAGTCGATTCTATGTTATGAGTGGTCGCCAGACTGTAGAGGCTTCTCCAGATGTTGTTACAGGTATTCTGACTGTCCAATCTCATGATGTGTATGCGCTTATTGACCCTGGTTCCACTTTATCCTATGTTACCCCGTTTGTTGCTATGAGATTTGGGAAAGAGACAGAGCAGCTTCATGAGCCATTCTCAGTATCTACCCCAGTTGGTGAGTCGATTTTGGCTGCTCGAGTTTATAGAGGTTGTGTTGTTACGGTGCGTGGTAGGGATACTATGGCTGATCTTATCGAGTTGGGAATGGTGAATTTCGACGTAATAATGGGAATAGATTGGATTTACTCATGCTTTGCCAAACTTGATTGTAGGACTAGAACTATCAGGCTCGAATTTCCTAATGAGCCCATTATTGAATGGAGGGGAGATAATGTAGTGCCTCGAGGTCGGTTTATTTCCTACCTTAAGGCCGCGAAAATGATCAATAAGGGGTGTATCTATCATCTAGTTCGAGTTGCAGACACCGATGCCGAGGCACCTAGCCTTGGTTCTGTACTAGTTGTGAATGAATTTCCGAATGTCTTTCCAGATGAGCTCCCTGGGATTCCACCAGACAGGGAGATTGATTTTGGGATCGACGTGATGCCAGGCACACAGCCTATATCGATTCCACCTTACAGGATGGCACCGGCAGAATTGAAAGAACTAAAGGAGCAATTGAAGGATTTGTTAGAGAAGGGTTTCATACGGCCAAGTGTGTTGCCATGGGGCGCAGCGGTCTTGTTTGTAAGAAAAAAGGATGGATCGCTGTGGATGTGTATTTACTACCGGCAACTTAACAAAGTCACAATCGAAAAAAATATCCCTTGCCAAGAATAAATGACTTGTTCGATCAATTGCAAGGCGCTGCATGTTTCTCAAAGATTGACTTGCGGTCCGGGTATCACCAGTTGAAGATACGGGAGCAGGATATTCCAAAAACAGCTTTCAGTACCCGGTATGGGCACTTCAAATTTCTGGTAATGTCTTTTGGGCTAACAAATGCCCTAGCAGCTTTCATGGACCTTATGAATCGAGTATTCAAGCCCTTCCTCGACTCCTTTGTGATACTGTTCATTGAAGACATTCTGGTATATTCCCAAAGTTGGGAGGACCATGCTGGCCATCTCAGGTCAGTATTGCAGACTCTTCAGCAACATCAATTATATGCAAAATTTTCAAAAGTGAATTCTGGCTTGAATCTGTCACGTGCTTGGGTCATGTTGTTTCCAGGGAAGGAGTTATGGTTGACCCTCAGAAGGTTGCGGCAGTAAAGAATTGGCCTAGACCTACCACTGCAACTGAGATTCGCAGTTTCTTGGGATTAGCTGGGTACTACAGGAGGTTTGTGGAGGGGTTTTCTACTCTTGCCTCTCCTTTGACAAAATTGACGCAGAAAGCAGTTAAATTCCAATGGTCTGATGCATGTGAAAAGAGTTCCCAAGAATTGAAATCAAGGTTAACAACAACACCGGTGTTAGCCCTACCAGAGGGTACCGAGGGATTTGTGGTGTATTGCGATGCTTCAAGAGTTGGGCTGGGGTATGTGTTGATGCCGTGGGGCAAGGTGATAGCCTACGCCTCTAGGCAACTCAAGAATCATGAGAAGAACTATCCAACCCATGACTTAGAGCTAGCAGCTATGGTGTTTGCACTAAACATTTGGCGGTATTATTTGTATGGGGTCCATGTGGACATATTTACAGATCATAAGAGCCTTCAATACATCTTCAAGTAGAAGGAGTTGAACCTGAGACAAAGAAGGTGGTTAGAGTTACTCAAAGACTATGATATGGATATTCTTTACCACCCGGGAAAGGCAAATGTTGTGGCAGATGCACTTAGTCGAAAATCTATGGGAAGTTTGGCTCATTTGGGGGCCTATCAGAGGCCGTTAGCTAGGGAAGTTCACCGGCTAGCTTATTTGGGAATTCGTCTGGCGGACTCTGATGAAGGAGGGGTAATTATATAGAATAGGGCTGAATCATCGCTTGTAGTAGAGGTGAAAGAAAAGCAATTCAATGATCCATTGTTAGCACAACTAAAAGAAGGGATTCACAATCATAAGACCACAGCTTTCTCCTTGGGCATGAATGATGGTACCCTACGGTACCAAGACCGCCTGTGCGTTCCTGATATCGACAGTCTTCGGGAAAGGATCATGGTAGAAGCTCACACATCCAGATATTCCGTGCACCCAGGTTCTACAAAAATGTATCATGATCTCAAGGAAATTTATTGGTGGAACAACATGAAGAAATATGTGGCGGAATTTGTGGAAAAATGTCCGAATTGTCAACAGCTAAAAGCCGAACATCAAAGGCCTGGTGGGTTGACACAATGCATAGACATTCCAATGTGGAAGTGGGAGATGATTAACATGGACTTTGTGGTAGGGTTGCCGCGCACTTCGTGCAAGTTCGACTCAATTTGGGTGATCGTGGATCGACTCACGAAATCAGCGCACTTCTTGCCAGTTAAATCTACCGACACAGCGGAACAATATGCTCAGTTATATATCAAAGAAATAGGTAGGTTGGATGGCACTCCAGTCTAAATCATTTCAGATCGAGGGGCTCAATTCACAGCTAACTTTTGGAAGAAATTTCTGCAGGGCCTGTGTACGCAAGTGAACCTTAGCACAGCTTTTCATCCACAAACCGATGGGCAAGCAGAACGGACTATTCAGACGCTTGAGGACATATTACGTTCTTGTACTATTGATTTCAAGGGGAGTTGGGATGACCATTTCCACTCATAGAATTCGCTTACAATAACAGCTTTCACGCTAGTATTCAAATGGCACCATTCGAAGCATTGTACGGTAGGAGATGTAGGTCTCCCATCGGGTGGTTCGAGGTTGGAGAAGCGAAATTGATAGCGCCGGACCTCGTGCACCAGGACAAGAAGAAAGTCAAGCTTATTAAAGAAAGGTCGAAAACTACTCAAAGTCGCCAAAAATCCTACTCGGATGTGCGTCACAGAGATTTGGAGTTTAAAGAAGATGATTGGGTATTCTTGAAAGTTTCCCCTATGAAGGGTATCATGTGATTCGAAAAGAAAGGAAAATTAAGCCCAAGGTATATGCCGGGCCATACGGAATTATTCAGAAAGTTGGTCATGTGGCATACAAGCTCGAGCTGCCTCCCAAGATGTCGTTGGTACACCCGGTTTTCCATGTGTCTATGTTAAGGAAGGTGGTAGGGGATCTGTCCTCCATTGTGCCAGTTGAGACTATTGAAGTAAACGAAGAGCTATCATACGAAGAGGTCCCAGTTGCCATTCTTGATAGGCAAGTTCGAAAACTAAGGAATAAGGAAATTACATCCGTAAAAGTATTATGGTGGAACCAGCACGTTGAGGAAGCTACTTGGGAAGCCGAGGATGAAATGAAAAAGAAGTATCCATACTTTTTTGAATGATCATGTAATAACTTTTATGCGTTCAGCTCATTCAAAATCGTATTTGTTGGCTGGATTTATGTAAAACCATCCTTTTTTGGTAATATGGTTGCCTATATGGCCATGGTTGATATCGTGCCAGTTATACTATGCTTACAAATATGCTTATTCTGTTATGGTATGTTTTTGGGGCTCTTTGACAGGTGGGTAAGGCCTAGATACAAAGGAAACTCTGGCAAAATTTTCGAAAGTCGAGGGAGTTAGCTAAATTTGGAGACTGTCAACTAGTTTTCGGTTGTAAAGAGAAGAAGATTGCAATAAGACTGTTAATAAGTGAACCTTGATCCTCGTCCGAGGACGAATGATCTTAAGTGGGGGAGGATGCAAGGCCCCGTGAAATCCCTACTCAAAAACCCGAATTCCGTGGTGCCAAGTTAGGAGCATGTGTTAACAATTCATAAATATAGTTCGCCGCGGTACGAAACTTTTTGGATTGAATAATGCATTAAAAAGCCAAGAATAACTTTCCAGAAAAATGCAAGAAATGCGGTCTAGAATGCGGTCGCATAATCGAAATGTGGGCCGCATATCTGCCGCAAGGTGAGACAGAAGGTTAGTTAAAATTAAAGTCAGTTATGCAGTCGAAATGCGGTTGTACAATCAAAATGCGGACCGCATAGTCGTCGCATATTTTCCTTTGAATTTTGCGAGGGTCAGTTCTGCGGTGCACTTTGCGACCGCAGAACATGAATGCGGACAGCATTCTTACCGCAGACTGAGTCAGAATGTTTTGTCTTTGGGGAGCATTTTGCAGTCCATTATGCGGATCACATGTTTGCTATGCGATCTCAAATGCGACTGCATATTTGACTCGGGGCTCCAATTTTCTAATTTTTAACCCGACCTCCCTATCGATATAATCGACATTATAGCTCATTTTAAGCATGTTTTCTGAGATTTTTAGAGAGAGAGAGAGAGGGTCTTAAAGGTGGAAAGTGTCACCCATCAAATTCTCCTTGATCCTTGATAAAACATTGAAGAAGATCAAGTGAAGACACCTAAAGTTTCATTCCCAAGAGGTAAGATTCATAATCTCAGCTCTTATTTCTACACTTAGGTACATGGGGCCAGTAGAGAAGTAATTCAAGAGTATAAGAATGATGTTCTCTACATGCATGTCAAACCATAGGATATTGGAAGGTAGAAAACTAAAAAGAAGGTAGTTGGGGGTACAAAATGATAGAAATTCCTCACAAAAAGGGGCTAAGATCACAATGCACCTTTAGTGTTTGATGATATGCTCGAACCAAGCTAGAACTTCAGTTTCGTCTCTAATTCTCGATTTAATTTGTAATTCTTACTCAATAGATCGAAGTGCTAAGAGTTCCGAAAATTCTAAAAGAGTAAGGAAAAGCTTTATTGAGGTATGTATGGCTAAAACCCCTTTTTATTAGAAATTGAGCTTCATTGTCATTACGAAAGTATGATTAGAGTTGAATTGGCTAGTGTATTGATTGTCATTACGCAATTAATTGATTTGCATATATCTATACATATTCGTGAAGGTTGTGCCTCAATGTGAATAATGTACCAATCTTGACAATTAGATAATGATGAAAAGTACTGCTATGTGTTGAAATACTTGGGCTATAAGCCAACATTGAAACAAAGAATTATTCATGCTAGCTATGTGCTCACTTACCTGTGATTGCAACTTGAATTATCCTTGGTATATGTGTCTATGACCACAACTTGTAAGATGAATATTAAAAAGGGGAAACAATATGGTGACGATGGCCATGAGTGCCCCAGGAATTGTTATGATATGTGTGAGATAAAGACTTGAAGTGTTGACTAATGAGAATGGAGTAATGCCTCCAATGAGGTGACCTAGCCGATCGGGTTGTGATCGGACACCATGACGCACACATAGTGGTAATGTGCTGATATTGAATTCCAGATAAGGGAAATGAATTATTGATTGAGAGTAATGCTTCCAATCAGGTAACCTAGCCGGTCGGGTCGTGGCCGGACTCCACTCGAGATGGCGGTGGTAATGAGAATAGTGGCGAACATGTGATAGATATGCCCGAATCTATGTTGTGGAAATTGTATGAAAGATTATATGAATTGTTTCTCGAGTTGCCCTTATTAATTGCTTGTATTTATTTGATAGTTCTTTCTAGTAAAATGGTGTTTAGTTATACATACCAATACAATTCAAATGTAATGACATCCCTTTTGTCGGGGGCACTACATTCGTGTTATGATTGCAGGTGGCTCCATAGTGGATAGTGCCGACCGTGTTTAGCGGAGCATTTTTCTACTCGAAGTCTCGGTGAACCCCTTTTCTTCCATAGGGCTATATGATGTGCCTTTTGTCATTTACAGCTTTTCACTTTTGAGGTATAGCCGGAGCCTTGTTGCCGGCATAGTCATGCTTATCTGTTGTATCCTTAGAGGCTCTAAAGACACTAGTATGGGTTATGTACGGGGGTTCAGGGAGTCCACTATATGTATATGTTTTGATCCTAAACTTGTGAACTTCGTAAGCTGTAAATCTAATAGAATCCTTGAAGCTAGCTTATGTACGGTAAATTTTTATGATATGAAATGAATCAGAAATGTGTTATACACCATGTATTATCGTCTAAATTTATCAAAGGCATGAGTTCCATAGTCATATTGAGTTGGGGTAGAAAGTGTTCGGTTAGGCTTGCTCAGTCGGGTTCACTTGACTGAGCGCCGGTCGCGCCTCCCGAGGTTGGTGCGTGACAAATTTAATGTCTCCCGTTGGCATTCATTTGAGTTCCAGATCAAGTAAATCTCGTTCTCCATATTTGGGACCACGTTTTCCTTTAGTATTTTACACAACTGAAATAATATGCTGCTTTGGTTCCATAAGTTTACAGTGAAAAATTGGTTTTGCTGATTTGGAGGAAATGTTTAATCCTTGGTCTTTCCATTATTAGCTTAATACATTGAAAAAATGAAAGTGATTATGGAGTTAATATCATTGACTTATGCAAACTCCGTTACCTCCTAGTTGATTGCAAAATTGGTCATTCTACGTACAAAATCAATTTGTTGAAATGGTTAAATATGATATGTTATTCGGATTCATGTACAGACCTGGGCCAAAGTTTCAAGGCCCAAAACAAATTCTAAAGGTCATTAAAATCGTACTAGGAACATGGGGATTAATTTGCAAATATAAATTCGGGTTTTCGGGTTAGGTGGCAGATTCAAATTAAGAGGATCTTCCCTTTTGTTTGAATTCGGATTTGAATTCGAGGCCCGAATTTGTAAATGAAAATTAATTAGACCTTTTTAGAGACAAATAATAAATAGAAAATTATAGATTGCTTTTGGGATTGCCTTTTTATAATAAAACGAGATGAGCCTCGCTAAACAAAACAAATAAATTGCTGGGCCCTCGACAATTGGTTATAAAAAAAAATACTTAGAATTGAGGCGTGCTATTTAGCATATTTCCATGGCCCTCGCAAAGTTAACGTGTTAGTCTCTTTAGGCGCGATTTTAATAAAATTACCTTCCTAAATACTGGTGCGCATTTCATGAGATGCAAATCCAAATCCCAAAACGTCGAATAAGAATGTGTCGAGGATCCAGGTGCATTTCATGTGACGTTATCTGAAAGCACATTTTTAAACGACGTTCACTTTCTTAAAAAAAATTAATTAAAAGCGATAAATAATCTTTAAAATTGCACTATAGGATAACATGTATAAAAAGACCAAATTTTACCCATTTATAATAATTTAAGCGACCGTGCTAGAACCACGGGATCCGGGGGTGCCTAACACTTTCCCTCGGGTCAATAGAATTCCTTACACAGAATTTCTGGTTCGCAGACTCCAATTGGGAAGTCGACAATTTTCATCGATTTGGGATTTAAAATTAAATCGGTGACTTGCGACACCAAAAGCCAATCCTATCCCAAGTGGCGACTCTAAAAAATAAATAAATAATCCCACTTCTAATAATGTCACTTTACAATGGAAGAACTCCCTTATACATTTTATCCTTCGGGGTAGGTGTGTAAAAAGTAAGGTGTGACAGCTCTGGCGACTCTGCCGGGGAGACAAACCTAGAATTTCGATTTAGGGTTCAAGAATTCGAGCTTAGTATAATTGTTATATTTGGCTTTATCTGATTTCTTCTACATGTTCCATGCTATATGTGCTAAATGTTTTACCGCTTTGATATTTGTTGAAATTGTATATATAAACTGTCGCGAATCCCTTTTCTGAGTCTTCTACATCATGGAAAAGGGTGCACTTCGTGTAGCTTCTATTCTGTTTAGAGTCTTTTCCCAATTTAGAACGAGGTTTGGATAAGTTTCTAAGTCGGCGGAGGTTCTGTATCCCCTGTACACTGCCTTCCCCTCGGCTCAAGTTGTCCGCTCGGGTAAGCCAGGTCTAGACCAATAAACCTAGGGTTTAAACCTAGAAGAACAAAACCTCATGCCGGATCCCTAGTAGGATGCTTGTTTGCATCATGTGCATTTGACTTAGGGGACTCAACACAGGGGTTGGGTCCATCTAGGACAAGTGACCTGAATTGAAATGACCATCCTGATGCATCTTACGTGCTACTTGCGCATTTATTTGCTCGGCTTTGCATGTTGACCGGCTTGTCTAAATGAGAGGAAATTAAGGAAAATAGCAGTGTTAGGACTAAGTGAGGGTAACCATTTTCTTTGAAAAACCAATGCCCAAATAATACCGAAATGCTGTTGAATTTTTAACAAAAATGGAAAAGAAAATTATTTGAATTTTTTTTTTGTTCAAAAATATACATTTGATTTTGGCGAAGCTGCCTGAACTACGCTGCTTTGATTCTCACCGGATGTGAGATACGTAGGCAACCCTCATCGGGTCCAACCACTCTTTTTGCAAAAATAGCCAAAAAAATGTCAAAATTTTAATTCTTGTCATAAATAAAGTCGAGTGACGCCATTCTTGTTAAAATAAGCCGAATTTCCCCAAAAGGGCGTCGGAAGGCAGTTTTGCAAGAACAGCCACCCTGAGTCATTTTTAAATGGTCTGCGGGCACAACCTTTAAATCTTCCTCCCAGAAGTGCTGAAAGGCCGTATTCGCAAAACCAAATCCTTGTCTTGTTAAATAAAGAATTTTGCAAAAATAGCCAGTTTTCAAAATAAGTAATTAAAATTTCTTTTTTAAATAAATGTGCAGGATGACTGCAAGTAACATCGAGACCTTCTCAGTCCTGAGTGAGGTCCCCTTGAAACTTCACATGTGGTGGCATGATCTAGGAAAGGGAAGCAGAGATACCGTAGTTAAAATTTTGGGCGGTCTAGTTGATCTCCTGAACATCAAATCGAGGAAAGATATCATTGAGGCACTAATACCATTTTGGGACCCGACCCGTAACGTATTCCGGTTTTCAGATTTTGAACTCACACCTACCTTAGAGGAGATTGCGGGATACGCGGGTCTCAACGGGAACCTTCGAGGTAGATACCCACTGGCCCCACAACCAGTAACCCTTCATAGGTTTTTGGATTTGTTGAACATTAGCCAGGATATTCAAGACCCGTATCTGGCAGAAGGGTGTTGTACATTGCATTTCCTATATCACCGGTATGGTAACCCAAAAGGTTTCGAGGAGCTCAACACTGGCTTGACACATCCGAAAATAAAGACAAATGGGAAGCTCGACAGGGATTGGCCTTTATGGTGGCCTTTCTGGGAGTGGTGGTTTGTTCTAGAAAAGTTGGTCACAGAGACCTCGGCCTGGTAGGGGTGCTAGATGTTGTCATGAAAAAACCTACTAGCATAGTGTCCCTCTGATCGTAGCAGAAATGTACCTAGCTCTGACCAAATGTCGCGAAGGTGGGAAATTCTTTCAAGGTTGCAATATTCTCTTACAGTTGTGGATGCAAGAACACCTCTGTCACCGCACAGGCTATATGAACTACGGTTTAACCGGGTTGAGTTGTATTGCATAATTCGGGACCCGGGTGAGAGGTATCGAGTTCCCTGAGGGTACTAAGGCCTGGTCGTCATGCTTAAGATCCCTGACCGCGGATAAAGTCAAATGGGCTTATGGTTGGCTCCCTGCTACTGAAGCTATATACACATCAGCAGAGGTCCCCTATATTCTCTTGATGGTTATCCACAACATACAGCCTTACGCTCCTTACCGGGTTTTGCGACAACTTGGAAGATTCCAGACAATGCACAATGATGAAGACCTGAGTGAGCAAGTCATTGAGTTAGGCCCGAAGGCTGGATTTCCTGAAGGTAGAATTCGAAAGATATGGAATGAGTGTCGGTTTCTTGAGACAAAAACTATAATACAAGACCAAGCTAGAGGTGAGGTAGATCCCAAGTATCTGACATAGTTTGGCAAAAGATTTCAAATCCCAGAGAGACCCGCTAAAAGACCGCACGAATAGCAATTTACCGATGGGGTCTAAGTTCAATGGGATTGGCAAGCAAAGGAGAAGGAGTACCGAGCTAGAATAGGATGTCTAGAGCAATAGGTCCGGGACCTCCAATTCGACAAAAGTGTACAGGCTGCAGCCGACGAGGGTGATAAAAAGAAATTAGCTCAGGAGAACGAAGCACTCAAAGCCCAAATTAAACAAATGAAAATAGATGCCTAGAACCAAGAAAGAAGTCTATCTGATGAAAGAATGATCAAAGGATTGAAGACACAAATCTCGGACTGCCAAGAAGAACTAGAAAAATTCGAGGGAAATATGGCAAGACTCCGGGCGCAGTGGGCCAAAAAGACTGAAGAAAGAGCCCAATTTGTGAAACAAATGAGGATAAACTACGAGGGGACTATCGCCAAAATGCAGAGAAAAATGAATACTATGGAAGAAAAGACAGCCCAGTGGGATAAAGAATTCCAAGCCGAGATGAACCAGTGCTATGGGTTAATTGCACAAATGGAAAGAGAAATTAAATTTCTACAAGACCTGCACTTCCAGGACTCTCAGGTGCTAGAGGCTCGTACACAACAAATAAGCCGACTCCTCCAAGAAAATGGCCGAATCAGGGAAAGGATCAGAAACATTGCCCACTATATTGTTATAAAGTGTTAGGTCGGCGAGCGAATGGGTCGTACCACGTCATTTGCCTCAGTGATGATATTTGTTCGCCAAGTCATGAATGATTTAGATCAGTTGCAAAGGTGTCTCGCACATGGGCCCGCGGCAATGTCGAGTGATGCTCCGCGGGCCCCAGGATTTGAAGCATTGATGTATTCTTAGTTAATCGAGTCTGTATTTTGCTTTTGAGTATATTTTTGTAATTTAATTTTCAAGAAAAGAAAAACAAATAGTCTTGTAGCTTTTGTAACTGCAACTGTTATCAATGAAAAATTGAAAATTCCCAAAAATTATTTTCTTACTTTTGCATTTGTTGGCAAGAACTACGGTTGGTCTGATTCATGCAAGGCCATGATATGTAGGCAATCTACATAGGATTCGACCGTTATCCTAGGAAAAATAGAATAAAGAGAAATACGAGGGAAATAAATAAAAGGGAAAAAGCAAGAGAGCAAAACGCAAAAGAATAAAATAAGGCATTGAAAAAAAACCATGTCAAAAGAAAAGAAAAAGCAAAAAATGAAAAAACAGAGAAAGAAAATAGCAAAGGAATAAGAAGAAAAGCCGGGATGACGCATGCAGCCGAAGCAAACATGTAGATATCCATTTAACTGTATAAGTGCATCACACTCCAATGTGTTGTTACCTATATGTTACTTGTTTCATACTAACCGTTGTTGTTGTCTCTCTAGCTGAGTATTTTAGAAACCTTGGTTGGTTTGTGGTAAACTGGCCTCGCATCGATACTTCACCAGATCCAAAGGAAAAACAGAGATGTCATCTAAAATGACCTTGCCTGCAGTCCCCATACCTGAAGATAGCCCGATCCCTCGGATCCCGGCCTCTGAATCTTATACAGCTGAAGAAAACCAGATTTTGCGCTTATGCTTGATGGAAATGTGGGATGCTTGGAACAACGGGAAGGAACCCCCAAGCGCTATCCTTGGATTCCCGGAATTGTTCCCTAAATCCGGAGGTGCTACTATGGTCCCTATCAGCTGCCCAAATATTCCTCTAGGGCAACCTACTATGACTGCTAACTTCTTTGGAACGTCCTCTGAGGATCATCCCCAAGTGTTCCCATCGGGAATTGATCCCAATATCTTTGTAGCTCCACTATCCTCTGCAACCACCCAACCATCGCTACCAAAACATGCTTTTGACCCTTCGATCTTCACATTTCATAATCCAGTTTTTCAGGCTGACCCTCCTCACTATCCTCAATATACCTACTTCCGACCACCATATAAAATCACACCAAGGCAGGAAAAAACCCCTAAAGCCGCGGAGCAGGATGAAATGACAAAAAGAATGAGGAGTTTAGAGCAGAGTCTGAAAAATATGCAGGGTTTAAGCGGGACGAAGAGTGTTTCTTACTATGATCTATGCATGTTCCCTCACGTGCACCTGCCGATGGGATTCAAGACGCCAAAGTGCGAAAAGTATGATGGATATGACAATCCCATTGCTAACCTCAAAAATTATTGTAATCAATTGCGTGGGGCTGGTGGAAAAGAAGAGTTACTAATGGCTTACTTTGGACAAAGCTTGGTGGGCATAGCGTCGGAGTGGTACATGGATCTGGAAATATCTGGATGGCATATTTGGGATGACCTTGCCAGATATTTTGTTCGACAATTTCAATACAATATAGACATTGCGCCAGACAGGAACTCCTTGGCAAACCTAAAGAAAAATCCCTCATAGAGTTTCAGCGAATATGCAATCAAATGGCGTGAATAGGCGTCAAGGGTGAAGCCTCCAATGGATGAGGTTGAGATGGTCACCGTCTTCTTACAGGCTCAGGAGGCAGATTAGTTTCAAAACATGATGTCCGCTATGGGTAAGCCTTTTGCAGAGGAAATAAAAATCCGAGAAATGGTAGAGAATGGGCTAAAAACGGGCAGAATCTTGAGCCAGTCAACCATAAGGTCAACCTCCCAAGCCATCCAAGGCGGGTCTAGGGGAATGGCTAAGGGAAAATAAAGAAGAAACAGTGATGGCGGCATCGGGCAGAATAAGGTACCGGGCTCCTAGACTGGTATTCTCAGAAAGAACCCCTCAGTACTATTACCCTCACGCAGATATGACTTATGCTCCTCCACCTTATGCGGCAATGAATGCTCAACCTTTCGGCCGCCCGCAACCACAAACTAACCAAAACCCACCTTCATTCTAGAGAAACCAGCCACCTTGCCAAAACCAATATAACCCCCGACCACCACAAAATAACTTCCACCCTCGGGAACCACCTAGACGACAAACTTTTACACCAATCGATGAATCCTACTCCACCTTGTTCCCTAAACTTGTCCAGATGAATTTGCTGCAACCCATACACCCAAATGCGCAAAACCTGAAATCACCATCATATCAACGGGGTGTCAGGTATTCATACCATTCAGGGGTAAAAGGCCATCATACCAATGACTGCTAAACATTGAAAAAGGCTGTGGAAGATTTGATCGAACAAGGGAAAATAGTGTCGAGGGATGAAGAAGTCCCGAATGATACCAATAACCCTTTGCTCGCTCACAACAACGTGCCAGTAATTGGCATAATTTGTGAAGACCGAGACTTTGACCTAGCTCTGAAAGCCATAATTGCTATTGCCAATGTCGAAGGGAAACCCAAGGTAGCCCCGAAGCAGGAAAAAGAGGGGAAGAAGGATAAAGCTGCCAAAATCAAGCATGAGAAGAAAACTGAGACAAAAGCAGAGCCGGTGCCTCCTAAACACGAGATTCTTTATGTTTTGTGAGGTCGCTGAGAGAAACCCCTAGTTGTGAGCACTCCGAGGAAGTATGAAGTGAAGAAAGGAACACAAATGTATGTGCCCAAAGGGGCCTATGTAGTGCAGGGGACAATGAAACCGCCTCGACTGAGTGAGCCAGTGGTTATTGGACGCGTACCACAGAAGCCCATGACTGACCCCTCTGCGGTGCCGTGGAATTACCAACAAACAGTGGTCACATACAAAGGCAAGGAAATCTCGGGAGAACTGCCAGGAACAGTCCTTGTTGAAAAATATTCAAATATACAAGAGATAAACAGCACCACACGAAAGAGTTTTCCATATAAGAAGTCGGTGAGCGCTGAAGAAGTAGAGACATTCTTTCAGAAAATGAAAATGCCAGACTATGAAACAGTAGACCAATTGAGGAAGTGTCCTGAGCAAGTGTCACTGCTGTCATTGGTGACCAAATCCATGGAACATCAGAAGATCCTTATGAAAACTCTGAATGAAGCATATGTGCATGCCGAGACTTCGGTTGAACAACTTGAAAGGATGACAGAAAGATTCTTCACTGTCAACCAACTCTCCTTCAGTAAAAAGGATTTGCCTCTAGAAGAAGCTGCCCACAATAAAGCCTTGCACCTAATGGTCAAATATGAGGGTTACTACGTTAAGCAGGTCATGGTGGACGGAGGCTCGGGGGTTGATATCTACCCACTCTCCACTTTGTAAGGAATGGAAATAAGGACATGAAGGATTCGTCAAAATAATGTGTGCGTGAGAGCCTTCGATGGTGTTAAAAGAGATACCATCGGCGAAATTGATCTGATACTGACCATAGGCCCGGTGGATTTCAAGGTGACCTTCCAAGTGTTAGACATGGATACATCTTACAACTTTCTTCTAGGAAGTCCTTGGATCCATGCTGCAGGAGCTGTGCCCTCAACCCTCCACCAGATGGTGAAATTTAAGCATGAATATTAGGAGATCGTGGTCCACAGGGAAGGTGAGCAATCCATATATCGTGACCCATCTATCCCATGCCTGGAGGTGAGGGAGGGAAGTGAGCATGTTATCTATCAACCCTTTGAAATCATGGTAGCTGATCAGTTTGAGGAAGGACACCGGTGCCCCCAACTTTTCTTATCTAATGCTTCGATCATGGTGGTCAAGGAAATGATTAGACACGGTTTCAAGCCAGGAAAAGGGTTGGGAAAAGCTTTGCAAGGAATAGCCAAACCAGTAACACTACCCGCAACAAAAAAGTATTTCGGGATAGGCTTCCACCCTACCCCAGATGATGAGAAATAGGCCGATGAAAGAAAGAAAGATGGATAGGTTCTGCCGCAACCATTGCCACATCTGTAGGAGACCTTTGTCAAGCCTAAGTATGGCACAGAAGAGGAAGATGAGGTGTTCACTGCTGATGAAATAGAGGATATCTGTGAAGCTATGAAGCAAAGGCTCTATGAAACCAACATAGTCCAGCAAGGGGAAGGGACTAGCACCCTGAGGTGCTCTACATGGGACCAGACACCAAACACCAAAATTGGAAGGCTACGCCTTTCCCTATCAGGCGGGAGTCCCGATAGACTAGCCTTGTCACCTTTGCTGCATCTCGGGTTATTTCAGGGTGTAACTCAGATGTTTCTTTTAGGTTTTTTGTCTTTTGAATCCATGAATGTAAACCCTGTTATCTTCCTAAAATTCCAAGAAATGAAATCAATATTTCATTGTCCATTTTCTCTTTAGTCTTTCTGATTTTTGTTATTTTTTTCTTTTATCTTTTCTTTTCAATTATAATAATGTGGCTTTAAATAACATGACATGCCTGCGGACTTCATGCCCCACTCAAACATGTTGTCTAATTGTGAAATAATGAATCAAGAACCGGAATATGATGAAGAGGAGGCTTTTAGGGAAATAAACCGAGAACTGGAGCAATTTGAGAACAAACCTAAGCCAAATCTGAATGACACTGAACCGGTTAATTTGGGAATTGCCGAAGAAATAAGGGAAACCAAAATAAGCATTCACACAGATGAGAAAACTCAAGATGCAATAATCCAACTCTTGTTTGAGTTTAAATATGTGTTTGCTTTGTCGTATAATGATATGCCAGGACTGAGTGTGGATCTAGTGGTGCACAAACTGCCAATTTACCCCGATTGTTCCCCAGTGCAACAAAAGCAAAGGAAGTTTAAAACCGATATCAGTGATAAGATCAAAGAAGAAATCACAGAACAGCTAAAAACAGGGGTAATCCGGGTGGTCCGATATACTACATGGTTAGCCAATGTGGTTCCTGTGCCAAAGAAAGATGGGAAAACCCGGGTGTGTGTGGACTATAGAGATTTGAATAGGGCGAGTCCCAAAGATAATTTTCAGTTGCCCAACATCCACATCCCTGTTGATAACTGCGCCAAACACGAAATACAGTCCTTCGTAGATTGTTACGCGGGATATCACCAGGTGTTGATAGATGAAGAAGATTCCGAGAAGACAGCCTTCACTAAACCCTGGGGAACGTACTGCTATCGGGTCATGCCATTTGGTCTGAAGAACGCCGGGGCAACCTACATGAGAGCCATGACCGCCATTTTCCATGACATGATGCACCGAGAGATAGAGGTGTATGTGGATGACGTAATCATCAAGTCCTACACTCAGAGTGACCACGTTCAAGATTTGAGAAAGTTCTTTGAACGGTTGCGCAAGTATGATTTGAAGCTGAATCGGGCCAAATGTGCCTTTGGAGTTCCATCGGGCAAGCTCCTGGGTTTTATAGTCAGTAGAAGAGGTATCGAGTTAGATCCAACAAAGATAAAAGCTATTCGAGATCTACCTCCTCCGAAAACTAAGAAAGACGTGATGAGTTTACTGGCAGGTTAAACTACATTAGTCGGTTCATAGCTCAACTGACTACCACATGTGAGCCCATATTCAAACTGTTAAAGGAAGATTCAGCAATCAAGTGGACATCCGAATGTCAAGAGGCCTTCGACAAGATCAAGGAATATCTGTCAAATCCTCCGGTGTTGATCCCACCCGAGCCAGGGCGACCTCTCTTCTTGTGTCTAACAGTGTTGGAAAATTCTTTTGGTTGCATTCTGGGGCAACACGATATAACCGGAAAGAAAGAGCAGGCGATCTACTACTTGAGTAAGAAGTTCACCAGCTACGAGTCCAAGTATACTTTGTTGGAAAGAACATGTTGTACTCTGACGTGGGTCGCTCAGAAATTGAGACACTATCTTCAAGCCCACACTACCTACCTCATAACCAGGTTGGATCCTTTGAAATACATATTCCAGAAAACGATGCCCAGTGGGAGACTGGTAAAATGGAAAATCCTGCTTACTGAATTTCACATAGTCTATGTCACTCGCACGACAATAAAAGCCCAAGCGTTGGTAGATCATTTAGCGGAAAATGCGGTTGACGAGGAATACTAACCATTGAGCACATACTTCCCATATGAAGAAGTTAATTCAGTAGAAGCTATCTCTGAAGACACTCATGCTTGGAAAATGTTCTTTGACGGAGCGGTAAACGCAAGAGGTGTAGGCATTGGAGCAATCTTGATATCACCCAATGGTCAGCACTATCCAGCTACAGCTAGGCTCCGATTCTTCTGCACAAACAACACATTTGAATATTAAGCCTGCATCATGGGCATGAATATGGCAATCGACCAGGATGTTGAAGACGTATTGATCATGGGGGACTCCGATTTGATTATCTGGCAAGCACAAGGGGAGTGGGAGACTCGAGACGTTAAGCTCATCCCATACTGGCAACACGTGGAAGATCTCACTAAACGCTTCAAGTCAATAGAGTTCAGGTACATTGTACATTCCTCGATGCCACAATGAACTAGCTGATGCACTCACCACTCTAGCTTCGATGCTGCCTTACCCAGGCAATGCTCATATTTATCCCCTAGAAATTCAAATCAAAGAAAGGCACGGTTATTGTAATACAGTCGAAGTGGAACCCAGCATTCAGCCCTGGTATCGTGATATCAAAAGATTTTTGAAAACACAAGAATACCCCGAGCAAGACACTGGGGAGCAGAAGAGAACCATTAAATGACATGCGAGTGGTTTTTTCTTAAGCGGAGATATTTTGTTTAAAAGGACTCTGGACCTCAACTTGCTAAGATGCGTTGATGCCGAAGAAGCCGGAATAATTATGCATGAGGTGCACGCAGCGTGTGCGGACCTCATATGAACAGATATGTTTTGGCAAAGAAAATCCTGCGAGTGGGATATTATTGGATAACCGTGGAAAAGGATTGCTTCGGCTTTGTTCAAAAATGTCATCAATGCCAGGTGCACGGTGATTCGATTCATGCACCTCCGACGGAGCTCCACCCGATGTCAGCACCTTGGTCGCTTGTTGCCTGGGGTATGGACGTCATTGGGCCAATCGAGCTGAAAGCTTCAAATGGGCATAGATTCATATTTGTTGCAATCGATTACTTCACAAAACGGGTTGAGTCCATCACTCTCAAGTCGGTCACCAAAAAAGCTGTGGTAGATTTTGTGCATTCCAATCTCATTTGTCGCTTTGGTATTCCTGCAACTATCATTACCGATAATGCTGCAAACTTGAATAGTCGTTTGATGGGAGAGGTATGTGAACAATTCAAGATAACGCACAGAAACTCTACCCCTTATCGGCCAAAAGCCAACGGTGCCGTTGAACCAGCGAATAAAAACATCAAAAAGATTTTGAGAAAGAGGATTCAAAACTGCAGGCAATTGCATGAAAAGCTGCCTTTTGCATTACTCAGGTATCGCGCCACAGTGCGTACATCAATCGAAGCCACCCCATATTTATTGGTTTACGGAACTGAAGCAGTCATACCTGCAGTAGTAGAAATCCCTTCGCTTCGTATAATCGTTGAAGAAGAAATCGAGGATAGTGAGTAGGTTAAAACCCGGCTAGAGCAGTTGTCACTAATTGATGAAAAATGGATGGCCGCAGTGTGCCACGGGAAGTTGTACAAACAAAGAATGGCCCGCGCCTATAACAAGAAAGTACGTCCCAGGAACTTTGAAGTGGGACAGCTCGTGCTTAGGCGCATTCTCCCTCATCTCCAGGCAGCAAAAGGAAAGTTTTCTCCCAGTTGGAAAGGTCCATACATAATCCGAAAGATTTTGCCAAAAGGAGCAGTGTATCTAGGAGACATTGAAGGAAATGATCCTGAAACAACAGTCAATGCGGATGCAGTAAAAAGGTACTATGTCTAGAACTCATGGGGTGATGACTTTTTGTGTAATTGAGATGACGAAGGCTTTCCTTCCCGCTACCCCAAACACTATCAATCCTTCATAAACCTTTTGTGCCGGTTACGTTTCTTTGATTACCCTCTTTGGTACCCAGAAGTGCGGAAAAAAAAGAAAAAGAAAAAGAAAAAGAAAAAAAGGAAAAGAAAATAAAAGAAAGAAAAAGAAAAGAAAAAAAGAAAAAGAAAAAGAAAAGAAAGAAAAGAAAAAGAAAAACAAAAACAAGAAACAAATTTTCCTGAACGACGTTTGACTTGATTCCGAAAAGATACGTAGGTAGCCTCTCCCTGAGGTTCAGTCACACCAAAACAAAAATCCTAATTACCCCCAAAAGTTAAAATTGGGGCAGATGATATGATGGTTCCGTTGCAAACCCGCCGAGACGGTTCCAAAGTTGTAGTTCTATCAAAAATCCTTTTTACCCCAAAGACCTTGTCCATGTCCTTCCGATCAATTAGCAAAGGCAGGAAAATGGAAAACGTCATTGTTGGAATTTGATTCAATTCAAATTGAGAAAATAAAATGAGAGAATCTTGTCGGTGAAAACCTTCGGGCACCATAAGGCGATGGTGAGTAGAGAAACTAAAAATGAGAGAGTCCGCTTAGTGAAAACTTGCAAAGAGCACTATTGGGCGACAATGAGAAGAGAAATGAGAGACGTCGATTGGCGAAAACCCGCAAAGGGCGCTGTCGGCCGAAAAGAAAGACATATCATCACTAAAAGAGTCCTGACAAGGTTCCTTGGTTTTGAAATGCGGATCAATGGGTTCACAAGAAACTGGAAAGTTTGTGTGGGTCGGGCGTCCAGTCCAAGAAGCATGTCATGTTCATTTGACGCCAACATGCAACCCAGATAAGTCCTTCTTTTCCCCCGAAAGGGACGCTTCTCTTTAAACTCATATGCTAGCCTTTTTCATACTTCTTCCTTGAATCCCTTTCGGTTTAACTCTGATTCCATGACTATTACAAAGAAAAGGTGGCAGGAATGGTTTCATAGGGCTCCGCCTGGCAAGAGCCAAAGAAAGTACCCAGCTTCAGCGAGTGCGTCAGTCCAATCCCAATTGACCATATCTGTTGATGCTTTCGAAGCAAAGACATTGGAAAAGAAAGAAAATCGAAGGCAAAGACAGAACAAAGTAAAAAGGACAGAGCCCACATGGGCGAGTCATAAAGAAACCCTGAGAGTTGAACCCAGTCGGTTTGAAAAGAGATTCACCCTCAAGGCCAACAAGCAGCAATGTTCTCAACGGAAAGGGGGCCGGGATCAAGCAATTGGGATGATCAAGGCCACAAAACCTACCACCGTTTCAAACTAACACATTGTTCTTTGTTGAAAATTAAAACAGGTGTAATCCAAAGCAGCCATGCAAGAAGCAGGCGCAACCCAAACGAGAAAACGAAATGTGCAAGCACTGAAAAAACTTTGCATCAGGGAACCAACCAAAAGGGAAATTTCTCCCCAAATTCTTTCATGCAATTTACTAAATAAAGAAAGAATGAAAGAAGAAGAAGAAGTGAAGATGAAAATCCCAAAAGAAAAATCATCATGGTAGCATAGGGCCCCCGTTTCCGAGATATCCCGGCATAATCCGTGAACATCCCTAGCATAACCCAAGGACCTTTTTCTTTTATCCCGGCATAACCCGTGGACCTCCCTTGCATAACCCAAGGACACTTTTCGTTTATCCAGACTTTACCCGTGGACCTCCTTGTCATAACCCAAGGACCATTTTCTTTTATCCCGACATAACCCGTAGACCTCCCTGTCATAACCCAAGGACCCTTTTCTTTTATCCCGACATAACCCGTAGATCTCCCTGGCATAACCCAAGGACCCTTTTCTTTTGTCCTGGCATAACCCGTGGACCTCCCTGGCATAACCCTAGGACCATTTTCTTTTATCCCGGCATAACCCGTAGACCTCCCTGGCATAACCCAAGGACCCTTTTCTTTTATCCCGACATAACCCGTGGACCTCCCTGGCATAACCCAAGGACCCTTTTCTTTTATCCCAGCATAACCCGTGAACCTCCCTGGCATAACCCAAGGGCCCTTTTCTTTTATCCCGGCATAACCCGTGGACCTCCCTGGCATAACCCAAGGGCCATTTTCTTTTATCCCGGCATAACCCGTGGACCTCCCTAGCATAACCCAAGGACCATTTTCTTTTATCCCGGCATAACCTGTGGATCTCCCTGGCATAACCCAAGGACCATTTTCTTTTATCCCGACATAAACCGTGGACCTCTCTGGCATAACCCAAGGACGTTTTTCTTCTATCCCGGCATAATCCGTGGACTTCCTTGGCATAACCCAAGGACCTTTTTTCTTCTATCCCGGCATAACCCACAGACCTTCCCGGCATAACCCGATCATTTCCTAGCATAACCTGGATTCATTCACTGAGATACACAATCCTAATCTGATCGCTTAGATATGTGTCGCAACTAATTCACGAAAATTGGGGTAGAAAATTTCATTCATTTATTTGTTTTGGTATCTTAAGCAAGTCGATCTCAAGACATAAGGTGCGAGATGATCAATGGAATGAGTCTCAATCCAGAATCAAGAAAAGAAGAAAAGAACAGTAAGAAATGAACTCAAATACGAAGCAAGCAAGGGCGCGGATGGCTCAAAATCGGATTGAAGTCACAAGCTCCGCTGATCCTGTCTTGACCCAATTCTACATGGAGAAGTAAACACCTATAACTTACGAGCATCAAGTTTCAGATCGGAGTCCACAACAAAATCAACTTTGCTAGATTAGCTTTGATTATAGATAGGAATCTTGTAACTCAAAGTTATTAGGCATAGCTAGCTTAGCTATGATTTTCCTTTGGGCGTAATAAGGAGGTCAGCAAGAAGTAGCAGTAGCAACAGCAATGAAATTCACAGCTCTTGGTAGTCCCAGCTACCAAATCTTCCCGAACTACACTGACCTGATTCCTATTTAGCCCAGGATATGTAGGCAACCTCTGAAGCAGGGTGCGGTCAAACTTTTCAAAAATGTTTCACGCGGAATATGCGAACATGCAAAAATTGCTCTTTTCCGCTCACTTATCTTTACACGAAATCTTTTCGTGTTTCAGGGAAAAGAAGGGCAGCTGTGAGCACGTGATTTTTGCCCTAATCTAATTATTCCCAAAAATTTCAAACAAAACAATTTTTTACAATTTTTAATGAATTTTGTGTTATTTTCTGGTAATTTTTGCATTTTATCTGTGCATTTTAGTTCATATGAAAAATACAAAAATACATTGACATTTGTTTGAGATTTAATTTCACATTTTAGTATTAAGTAGTAGTTTAAATTGCTTGGAAATAAAGAAAATAACAAAAATAACCCATTTTTTGCATTTTAGTTGTTAATTGTTAAATATCTTAAGCAATTTTAGAAAATTAACTAGCTTAGTTTGGCAAATAAATTAGGTTTCATTTCTATTTTTTGCATTTTTATAAAATACATAAAAGAATACAAAAGTAATAAAAAGAGATAAATAATTAAAAGAAACAAAAGAAGAGAGCAATTAAAATTGGGCCATTCAAATTGGGAAAACTCGTTTGGCCCAAAATAGTCTCTAGCCCAGTCCACAAAAATCCAGTCTGCCCCTCATGTAAATGAAATGACGCCTTTTGGCGTTGTTTGATCTGAGTCGTCGATTTTCCCATCCAACGGACCACAGGCATCCTCAAATAATAGATTTACTTGTCTGAAAATCGGTCCAAACTCTAAAAACATTTTTTATCTTAATCGTATCATCCCCCCTGTACCATCGGTGTATAACCATCGTGTCCCCGCCGTGCTTCCGCCATCTGTTGCCGGCCGAAAATCGCCGGCGGCAGCGACAAAGCTCCAAATCACCCCAAAATTTTACCACTGAATCCCCGTTCCCTCCTCGTTCCAAATCTTCAAATCTCGTTCTTCAAATCCTAGCCATTTATTTCGAATATTGGATCAAAGTTTCCAGCCAAATCGCAAAAGCTTCCAAAATTTCTCAAAATCACACTACACCCTCACCTGCCCTTCCTCATCACATATCTTCACTTGTTTGTCGTCAAATACCACCGTAACTCGTCGAATCGTCAATCTAGGGTTTTTTTGAAATCAAGTCTGTTTGGGGATTCAAATGCTCGATTGACTTCAAGCTAATATTACATGTTTATTTCACACGAAATAAACACGCGACATTAACTGAAAGCCAAGTTCGAGGCTAGTCAGCCATTGGGAGGTCAAGTCAGTGAGTTTCGCTCTTCTCCTTCCTTCTTTGTTTAATTTCTTCCTTTTATGATCGTTTCTATCCCCATAGTTGTTGATTTCTAGTTTAACTTTTGTTTTGGTTGATTTTGCCTACCTGATTTCTGATTGTAATTTGTTCTGTGATTCGTTTTGACTTCATGATTACATGTTTGATCTAAATTACACTTTAGTTTCCATTTTTTTCTATTAATTAGTCAGTGTTTAATGCATAGGATTTCAATTAGATTCCTGTGCTGTTCTTCATTTTGATCTGATTTGATTTGAATCTTAATCGAGTTGATGATTAGAAGTAGGATGTTGTTATTCTAATTGCGATTAGGAGTTACATTCAGTACGGTTAATTAGTTCAATTGTTAGTAAGGATTGGTTATAGCTGATTTAGATTCACCCCATAGGCAACTATAGTTGAGTTCTAACTAGGGCAAAGGGGTTTGGTTTTGGTTAGTAATTACAGAGGGTTTTCAGGGGTAGTTTAGGCATGGAAAATGGTTGTTTTGTAAGAATAGTAAATTCAAAACTAAGATAAGAGTAGTATAGATATTGTATAGTTAAAAGAACACTCTAGGTCCTTCTAGAATAGGACTTTAGTGTAGATTTTAGCAAACTTACTGCAGTAACTTGAGAAACAAGTCAGAAATTGAAGGTTTAATAGGTAAAATCTGCAATTAAAAGAGAGAGAAAAATGGGGGGGCCATCTAGAACATTCTACCACATTTGTTGCCTATAAAAGGCAGCCCCAATGCCTTCATTAACAAGTTTAGAAGCCTGAAATTCCAGAAAAAATACTGTCCCATTAAAACCTTAGGTTAATTCTAATTTTAGTTTGTGGAGTTACATGGTCCAGCTTACGGTTTGATAGCTGAAGTAATCTGAGTATTTCTGGCTCAATTTCAACTAAATGCAAGTGAAAACCAGTGGTTTTTGTGTCCTCTTTGTTGCTGCATTCTTCTACCTTCCATCCTTGGGTGTTGTGGCTTGATTTAAGTTAAAATTGGCCTTGTATGAGCTATTTACTGCTAATTGTGCTGCTGAACATTGCTATTGCATAGCTGACCCAATCTTCCTTTTCACTTTGTTTGAAATTCCAGGTACATCTCTTGTAACCTTCAAGCATTGGAAATGAAGTGAAACAATTGGCAATTTTCTCCTTTAATATAGTTTCGTATTGATCTAGCTAGATCCAGTAGTGTTGTTATTTTTCTATATGTGCTAGGCTACGGATTATTAGGATCATGATGCTATAGTTCATGTTGGCCTTTATCTCATCAATACATGGTGAAAATTTGTATTAGACTGTTAAACATATACATTCTGTTTGTATAAATTTTCAGCATAGATTAGAATCATATGCAATATAGTTTTGGTGCTTGGTTTAGATCGAAACTTGAGAATTTGTTAATGCAAGTGTTGTAACTGCTGTAGGTATAAATAGGAGCCATGTTTTTAACTAGAATTGTGATTAGAATTTTTATTGAGCCTAATATTTTGCTATCCAGTTAGATTTTAGTTCAAATTAGTGGTTGCTATTTTCTAAATAAGGAGAGATAATTTAATGTCTCCTGTTGGCATTCATTTGAGTTCCAGATCAACCAAATCTTGTTCTCCATATTTGGGACCACGTTTTCCTTTAGTTGTTTACATAACTGAAATAATATGCTGCTTTGGTTCTATAAGTTTAATGTGAAAAATTGGTTTTGCTGATTTGGAGCAAATGTTTAATCTTTGGTCTTTCCATTATTAACTTAATACATTAAAAAAATGAAAGTTATTATGGAGTTAATATCATTGACTTGTGCAAACTCCGTTACCTCCCAGTTGATTGCAAAATTGGTTCATTCTACATACAAAATCAATTTGTTGAAATGGTTAAATATGATCTGTTATTCGGATTCATGTACAGACCTGGGCCAAAGTTTTAAGGCCCAAAACAAATGCTAAAGGTCATTAAAATCGTACTAGGAGCACGGGGATTAATTTTCAAATATAAATTCGGATTTTCGGGTTAGGTGGCGGATTCAAATTAAGAGGATCTTCCCTTTTGTTTGAATTCGGACTTGAATTCGAGGCCCGAATTTGTAAATAAAAATTAATTAAACATTTTTAGAGACAAATAATAAATAGAAAATTATAGATTGCTTTTAGGATTGCCTTTTGATAATAAAACAAGATGAGCCTTGCTAAGTAAAACAAATAAATTGTGAGGCCCTCGACAATTGGTTATAAAAAAAATACTTAGAATTGAGGCGTGCCATTTAGCAAATTTCCATGGCCTTCGCAAAGTTAATACGTTAGTCTCTTTAGGCGCGATTTTAATAAATTTACCTTCCTAAATACGAGTGCACATTTCATGCGACCCAAATCCAAATCCCAAATGTCGAATAAGAATGTGTCGGGGATCCGGGTGCATTTCATGTGACGTGATCCAAAAGCACATTTTTAAACGACGTTTGCTTTCTTAAATTTTTTTAATTAAAAGCGGTAAATAATCTTTAAAATTGCTCTATAGGATAACATGTATAAAAAATCAAATTTTAGCCATTTATAATAATTTAAGCGACCGTGCTAGAACCACGGGATCCGGGGGTGCCTAACACCTTGCCTCGGGTCAACAGAATTCCTTACACAAAATTTCTGGTTCGCAGACTCCAATTGGGAAGTCGACAATTTTTCTCGATTTGGGATTTAAAATTAAATCGGGGACTTGGGATACCAAAAGCCAATCCTATCCCAAGTGGCAACTCTAAAAAATAAATAAATAATCCCACTTCGAATAATGTCACTTTAAAATGGAAGAACTCCCTTATACATTTTATCCTTTGGAGTAGGTGTGTAAAAAGGGAGGTGTGACACATACTTTCTCCACCATGTTTCCCATCTCTACTCCAATGATGTTGCTCGGTACATATGCTTCACTAAGCACCTTTAATAAGGCATTCTTATGTATGTAAGAGCTTTGTAGCAGAGCTAAGATAGAAATCTTGGCAGGTGTTTGTTTAACTGATCAATGACCGAATACTCTTTGGCTTGTATCTTCCTCTAGAGGTCGTCGGGCCCAGTTTCAGTGATGGTTGGCCGTCCAGAGGCCTATTTGCCTGATTCAGCCAAATGTTTTAGAGTATAAACCCTACCGGTTCTTGTCATACCCTATGCTGCAACAGCTTCTCCGGCTTTGGCTTTCCCTTTTCTCCTTGCCTCGACTGTGTAATCCCATGGTATGGCTTTTGTGTGGAACGGTCCTATGGTTGACATTGCTACTGGAATGGGTACCCTTGCTTTGGAAGGTAACACAACAACCTCAAATGGCGCAGGTGCCTTTGGGGACCCAAACTCGACCTTAATTGGTATTGGCGTCTTTGCGGAGGATTGTGTTTCAAGATCAAGTGGTATGGACATGTTCACCTTGGCCTCTTTAGAAGGATGAATCTGGACTACAATAGGGTTAAGGGTGACTGATAGTTTCTTTGGCTCGTCACCCTCTCCTATCAAGCAGATCGATCCTTTGGGGTACCACTTATGTGAATGCCTCCACCCTTGTGGTCTGGTAGAGGGTTGTTGCGGACATTCAGAGCAAGCTCATTTGCCACGATGATCTTGTTGTAAATCCAAGCTTGGATCTTATCCTTCAGAGAGTGGCGCTCATCAATGTTATGCCATTTCATGCCGGAATAGTATGCATATATTTTGTTTGGGTTGACCCATTGGGAGGGGTTTTTGAGGGTTATGGTAGGGATAGGGGTGACATAACCAATAACTTTGAGCCTTTCATACAACTGGTCAATATGTTCAGTAATGACGGTATACTGTTTGAGAGGTCTGTGGTCCAAATTTGGTCGGGGTCTAGGGAAGTTTTGGCTAGGGGGAGGTGATTGATAGTGGGCTTTTTGGGTGTTGTAGGCTTGGTAGACGTATGCGGGTTGCGAGTATCTGGTTGAAGTAGGCTGATATGTG
This sequence comes from Nicotiana glauca, assembly GCA_026770625.1. Lineage (NCBI taxonomy): Eukaryota > Viridiplantae > Streptophyta > Magnoliopsida > Solanales > Solanaceae > Nicotiana > Nicotiana glauca. The sequence goes on from MU768268.1 coordinate 253,403, forward strand.
GATGATGGAGGTGAATAGTAAGTAGGTGGTGGAGCTAGATAAGAGGGCGAGGGTGATTGGTAATTTGGGGTAGGTTGATATGTGTGAGGAGATATTGGATAGGTTTGGTATTTGATTGGGGATTTTGTTATTTATGCAACCATCACGGCACTTACGTCTCTTTTCTTGGACGTGCCACCAGATTGTAGAGCCTTGTTGGTAACCTGCAAAGCTTCAAGGTTTGTAACCATACCACTTTTAATACCTTTCTCGATCCTCTCCGCTAGCTTGATGATGTCGGAAATTTTTTGGCTTTCAATCAACATCAACCTTTCATAATATTGTGGGTCTTGAGCTCGGACGAAAAACCTATTTATTTGTTCTTCTTCTAAAGTCGGTCTGGCTTTAGCAGCTTCTGATCTCCAACGAGTAGCATACTCGCGGAATGTCTCCGTAGGTTTCTTCTTTAGGTTCTGGATGTAGAACACATCTGGCACATTCTCCGTATTGAATCTGAACTTTTCTATGAAATCGAACACCATACTTACCCAATTTGTCCACTTCTTTGGGTCTTGGATAATGTACCAAGACAGAGCATATCCTTTCAAACTTCTGATAAAAAGCTTCATATGAATATTTTCATCCTTTCCTACTCCGATCAGCTTGTCGCAATATGTCCTCAAATGGACTCTGGGATCCTCTATGCCATCAAACATCTCGAACTCGGGAGGTTTGTATCCTTCGGGTAGTTCGACATCTGGTCGTATGCAAAGGTTTTCGTAGTTCAATCCCTCGATCCTCTTGCTTCCTTCACCACCGTGAACTCAGACAGTCAGCTTCTTGAGTTCTGCGGCGAGATTCCTGATAATCAAGTCTTTGTCATCAGATTCAAGTATGCTTGAAATGGGTTGAGTATAATGTGGTATGGTTTCCACATAGATGGGGGTGTTATGGTGAGTGTGGAGATGATCATTTGCGGAGTTCAGTGGTTCAAGGATAGGTAGTGGGGTGTTGTTGGAAGTGTGACAAGTGTTACAGTGGTGATGGGGAGCGGGTTGATTTTGTGGTTTCGGGATGTTTTGTGGAGGTGTGGGGTTTTGAGTGTTGGAAAGTTGACATCTGGAGTGGTGAGGGAACATGAAAAGCTTGCCAAGTTCCGAACTTGGTCCAGTTCTTCTTGAAATTTCAACAATTTCTGCTCGACTTGGGAAGCACTTTCCTTGGAAACTAAATACCCTTAGTAAGCTCTACCCGTTCGACTGAGTTTTCCTTTCTGATGTTGCCTAAATCCTCCATTTTCCCTTGTTCCTGTTTCTGACGGGACTAGGAGGAGGAGTAAGTGGGTGCCATTGGATCTTGTGGAGTATGATGACGATGCCAGAGTATACGAACTAACCTTTGGGGAGGGGAATAAATTCAAAAGTAAAACAAAAAAGGTAACAAGTTAGTGAGGATTATGAGAAAGAGAAGTTACGATATTTAAACACATAGTGCGAGAATATAAATCGTGTCCTAATTTGGAAGCCTTGTTGTGCCTGAGGTAGGCCTAGCGACAAGTTGATTTGGAGAACTTATAATGTTAAATGCCTCATTTTATTGATAAAAATAAGACGAATCCCAAAACGACACTAAAATAGCAGAAGATAAAATGTCACTAATGGCTATTGGCCTTATTACATTTAAGTCCAAAGAAAAGGAATCCTAATTACTTGGTCCTAGGAGGACCTTCCCCAGACTCGGCATCTTTGGATCCATCGAACAGCTTCACCAGCTCACGAAGTCCTAGAAACAAGTAGGCTCTGGCTAGGTGTCCACCTTTGTTTCCCTTTGTATTCTGCAATCTTCGATCTTCTTGATGAATTTCCTTTCTAGCTCCACTAAATCGTGCTCCAATTACCCCAATTGCTTGTTGGCACTAACAATCATATCTTTCCACTATTCAATCAGCTTTTGGTTGGCTTCTTGAATTTCCCAGTGCTCACTTTCGCATTCCCGAATCCTTTTGTGAAATTGGTTGTACTTAACCTGTGCTTCAGCCTTCTCGTCGATGATCCTATGTCCTCGAACAAACCCGAGTTGACCCAAACCACTATGATTATCCTCCAGCCAGCTTAGATAGTATAGCATATAACCAGCATGGTACCTGTCCGGCTCAACAGTGTCTCTTCCCATGATGATTTTGCAGTGCCACATGTGTTGGGCTTGGCACTTGTAAGGGCGGTTATCATCTTGAAATTCGGCCCGGAAGTGCCTCATCTTGTCAACCCTTGGTATAATTTGCTTCCTACCTACCTGTCTTATGACTCGGAGAGGGATATAAGGATAAGTTCCTCTCAAATCGATGTGTATAAGAAACGGTGCATCCCTAGATCGAGCAATGAACTCTTTAGTAGGGAACCATTCGAACATCCATTGTACTTGGTCCTCTTTCAGATAATCGAACAACTCAACCCATCCCTTGGCATCTTATGGTTGAGCAAACATATTGGGCATATAGTTCATTCGCCTTGGCTGATGGAAGGCGATATGATCATCCTAATCCCTATGCTGGATCTCTTGTTGATATTCACCCTTTTGGAGGTGCTCCATAAGACAGAGTTGGAGTAACAAGTTGCAACCGTCGAAGTGCTTGGCTCCCTTTTGACACTTTTCTAGGGTTCGGTATATCTCTACAATAATCATGGGCACTATGCTAAATGGTTGCCCATCAATTCCCTCCACTAGGGTTTTAATGACTACGGCTAGCCTGGTGTGGATCTTAGCCTTCTTCATATCATTCCTAAGAAGCAGAACATAAAGACAAAGACCCTTCAATGGATATGCCCCAATGATGTGAAGGCGAACTCCTCAGTACGATAATATTTGCTGTGATTGTATCTTTTGTACAAATATTCAAAGGGAATGTACGACTTCTTCAGAAAAATTAGATCCGGATTCTTCTTTAGACCTATCATCTTGAGAAAACATCAAACCTTGTGGTTTTCTGGAATAAGCAAACCCGGAGTCTCCCATGCTATACTATCCAATCCTCTTATTTCCTCTAGCAAAGGTGTCATCTCAATGTCCCCGAAGCAGAATACAGACCTATCGCCATCCCAGAATAGAGTAGGAGCCTCTATTATTTTGTTGTCGGGTTGGATTTATAGAATTGAAGGCAAATTTCCCAAATATTTGCGGACAAGAGTCTAATCACTGGAGTGAAGGTCTCCCCACCAGCTTAGCAACTTTGGGTGGATGTTGGTGACCATGCCAAATCTGGGGACTTCGTGCCTCATTTTATGTAAGACAAAAGTGTTAGACCTTTATCCCCGCCAGACTTGACTATTAATATCAACAATTAGCATAAGAAGCATTTAGTTCTCTAAATGAATGCACATAACGTGGTAGCGGTTTTAGGAAAACCCAGTGGACTTTGGACAATGATGTCTTAAAGAGTCATTACGCGGACAACATAACTGATTTGGTTAGGCTTGACAATGATGCATGCACAATTAAACAGAGTAGTGTTTCTATGGGGTATTAGACTGGTACCCTGGAGCGGATAACTCAAGAGGGAAAGGCACGGAACCGTCGACTACACTGTTGATCGATTGGTTTTCCGCAAATGTGCCTTTGCCAAATTTAGGGGTTGATAATATTGGAAGGGCGCAACCACTCATTATAAGCATTGCTATGGTATTTTGTTTGGCACGAGTGGAATATGATGTTGAATATGCAGTTACAAGAATTAAACAAGTTGTTATGTATTCGCACATTCATAAAGTAATAATTACAATAATTGCTCATAATTACAACAGTATTAAAGGAAAGCTGTAAAGGAAAGCGTTAAAAGAAATAAAAGAAACGAAGAGCCAAGTTAGTTTCGTAGTCGAAGAAGAGATAACAACATTAAATAAATGCAACAAAGACGCAGTAAAGTCAAAAATAACATGAAATGGTAAAAGCCTAAAAGAATTCCCCAGCAGAGTCACCATGTTGCCGCGCCCCCTTTTTCTCACGAAATTGGGTTTATGATATTTAGGAGGACAACTCGTGCCCTTTTGGTAATTGGGCTTTGGAATTGAAGAGTCGCCACCTAATGATTAAAGTGCATTAGAACACTCGGAAGAATTTGTTTAGAAAACCAGAGTTTGGGTAAGGACTAGAAATTATCTCGAGGGGAACGCGTTAGGCACCCTTCAAGATCCACTAGTGTGGTTCCCGGCTATGCTAGAATTGTGACTTTAAGTACAAAAAATAAATAAACAGATAAATGTTGCAAATATGAGGGTTTGTCACATTGTGATTGCAAATAAGTCAAAAGTTTGGACAAGAAAGCTGCTGAAATTTGAGAAAAGGAGTTTTGAAATTTTGAAAGTAATAAGATAGAAAAGTAAAGGGGAGGGGGTCCTAAGTTTACAAATAATGTAGATCACATCAATGCAATACCCAGTACTCGCTCCTCAGAAGAGGGGTTACACATGGTATTAGTGCACCGGTCATCATATGCATATCTACCCTTCCCACCCCGTTAAGGTATTAAAGCACGCAATAGTTTCGTTACTTATGGCATGCTATTACCCATCCCAATCCTATCAGTCCCGGAGACATTTGGGACTACTAGTCCTAAAGGGGAGGGAGATTCGGGCTATTTGTGGTTTAAAAGGATAAAATTCTAAGGCGACAAACAAAACATATAAGGGCAGATATGGGAAAAACATAACAGCAAAAGAAAGCTTAGACAGACCTCCTCACTTAGAAAAAAAGAAATTGTTTAGTACGTCTTACATGTATTGATTATGGTCTGAATTAAACTTAAAGCCTTGAGGCAGGCTGATTTATCACATATTTTCAGATAAGAAGTCTGAATTAGGCCTGCCTGCTGGTTGTAACTATCAAAAACTGTGCAGTTAATCAATTACCTAATGGCTTGCCTAGATGACACCTATAGGCATGATATCTAACAATGCAGAAGTATACTAATTTTTTAAGAAGGCTTGCTGATTATAGAAAAACATAAGTTCTGTAGATATTGCTAATTTTAGACTTATAGACGATTCATATTTAGTTGATTACTCCTATAGGCATGCTTTCTAAGCGTGATGGGTTTTAAAACGTTTATAGAAATGCAAGAGTCCCATAGGCATGATATCTTACATACAATTTGTTATTTAAACCTATAAACTGTTTGCCTAGTGATAGATGTTTATGCAGAATTTAAGAGATCCTATAGACAGGCTATCTATATGATGCAAGAGTGCAGAAGCTTACAGTCATGTTACCTATATAAATGCAGAACCCTAAAGACATGATTTCTATATATGCAAAAATGCTGAAAACTGAGGGCATGCTATCTATATGAATGCAGAACCTTAAATACATGGTATCTATATATGCAGAAGTGCAGAAACCTAAGGGCATGATATCTATATGAATGCAGAACCTTAAAGACATGGTATCTATATATGCAGAAGTGCAGAACTTGTAGGCATGATTCATAAATAATAACACCTATGAGCATGCTGTCTACCCTTTGCATACATGAGTAACCCTCGCCTTTTCACTAAAACCCCATAAGTTATTACAAATTATTACAAACCAGAATGAACTAGAAAAGTAAAATTACATCAGAAATTAAAGTACAACCAAAGAGAGCCTAATTCAGATCCCAGGTCTGAATTATGTAATAAACCAACTTCCAAAATCAGATTTCCAAATCCTTTCTCTTATTTGGGATGTGTCAAAGTTCCCTAGGAGTCTCAGGAGGACTTCGAGCAGTGCTCACACCCATATATATTGCAGAATTGATTTATAGTGTAATGTGGAAGGGCCAGCCCTCATATGTCGGGATCTCAAGGTCCCAAAGCAAGGCTCATAGGAGGGAAGCAGAACATAGAATCTAAGAGAAAGTACAAGTGCATAGAGGGGATATTGGGGAAGGCCATGACAGGATGGTGGCCATACCTAGCAATTAGGAGTGCTGGCACACCCCTAACCAGCATGTTAGCCACATTGCTAGGAGTTAGGATCCATTAAAGGATCAGGTCCAGACATGAGCAGCAATTTGGATACTTTCATGCCTGAACCTTAACACAAACACATAGAAAGGGATACGTGTATGGGGGAATTCAAAACAGCAACAGATGCAAAGAGAATAGCATATTCAATACTGAATATAAACAGCAAAGTAGATAAGATTGTAGAAACTATAAAGTGAACACATAGGGATGAGGCTGAAAATAAAATTAGAACATACCAGTTTTAGGGAAACAAGAAGAGAAAAGAAGTAGTAAAGCAAAATTGCAAGCAAACATCCAGAAGAACTCAGAAGAGAGCATGAGAGTATTGAAATTGAGTGTGTAAGAGTAAGTAATTGAGGGTGTAAGTTTTGAACTCAAGTTGTCTTAGAGAGTATTGAATTAGAAGTGTCAAAGTGCAAAAGGATCATCCCCTTTTATAGTGCAGCAAGCAAGTAAGAAAAGGTAAGAAAATAGTTTTGAAATCAATTACAAAAGGTTTTCCTTTAATTAAGGGATTTTAATTTCAAACGGGTAAAGGATAATTAAGAAAAGAGTTTGATCAAAATCTTTTCCAAAGTAGCACAAGGAGGGTAAATACATAGAAGTTTATTTAAGGCAAAAGTCCAGTGGTATACGATTTGTGAGAATAAGGAAAGGGAATCAATCAAATAGCCAGTAAAAAATCAAAATTGCAGGCTTTGTTCGAATGAACTAAGTCAAGAAAAGTGAGGAAAGGGTTTTACTTAAAGATAATTAATAACAATCAATCAAACCTAAAGAGATTCTTAATCCAATCATGAGTTGGCAAAAACCGTTTTGAAGGAAGAATTCCTCCCATATAAAGCATGAAGGCATGTCAACAAGGAAGAATTGTCAGGCCAGTTAAGAAAGACTAGTATAGAAAAGTTCAGAGTCATAAAAAAGAGGTTCAAGTTCAGTTTATAGACTCAGAATGAGTCTGAGACTCCAGGGTTCCAAAGTATAACCCTAGTCTAAAATCAAACTCAAAAAACCCCAAATCCTAGGGTTTCAACTCAAATCAGATGCAGAGACTAGAAGGCCAATAAATGAATCAGGCTCAGAGGTCTCTTTCAGAGACTCATGAGAAACAAACAGATACAATGGAAGGCTTTGAAACAAAGTGAAAAAGCTTATTTAAAGCATGAAGAACATTTTTTAAGGAAAGCTCGGAATTTAAGCAAGTTCAGAAGAGAAAAGGGTGATATAAACTTAAGCAACAAATTGAGAAAAACCTCGAATAGCATAGTGTTTCAGAGAAACCCTAGAAATGAGAAAGTCTTGGAAGTAAGTCCGATCTTGAGTCGGATGAGTTAGAATCAGTCTCCTAATACTTTGGATACGCTGGAGCAAGGCTGGAGATACCATAGAACCATAGATCTGAGAAGATATGAAATATCACCATCGAGGTCAGATCTCAAAACTTTGAACATCCATGGCCTAATGGTTGGGGGGGGGGAGTGAGTACAAGCTATTTATGGCCTGAGAAGCCATGGATTCAGGTGAAAGTGCAGTTGAAAAGGGTAGAAGATCACTAGGGTTCCGAAGAACATTCGAGAGAGTTTGAGAGACGAAGGGGTTCAAATGCAAATGATTAGGTGAAAGTGATTAGGGTTAGGGGTGTTTGGGAAATTAAAAAGGAAAGGGGGAATTATGGCAGTTGATCAAAATGATCAACGATCTGGATCAATAAGGGAGCAGGGCGGGTTTGTTAATTGAGTCATGGGCGGGTAAATTTAGGATTTGGGTCCGGTCCATTTGAAATTGAGATTGGGGTTTAATGAGGGCTAAAATTGAAATGTAAATAGGCTGTAATTGCAAATAAATGGGGCTAAATGTTAAATTGCCAATTTTCCTTTTTATTTTATAAAAAATAGTAAAAATAATTTTGAAATTAAATTAAAAGTATTGAATCAGTAAATAATATATAAATATTAATTTAAAAATATTGGAACCAATTTTATAATTATAAAATGCTATTAAACTTAAAGTAGGCTAAAATTGCAATTATATGCAATTTAGTCTTTTAAATACCAAATAAATTTGTAAAAAATATGCAAAAATTAACTTAACTATATTTTGTATAAATATGGGGGATAAAATAAAATTTTCACCAAAATGGGTAATTTTGGGAATAATTATTAATTTTTGTATTGCTAAAATGGACAATAAATTGATTTTAAAAATCTTTAAAAATTAGGAAAAAAAACAAAACACTTTGGCATGATTATATATGCATATACATATTATTTTGAAATTATTTTGTGTATAAAAATACGTAAGAAAAAATCGGGTATCAACAATGTTCTGGATATTTGGGCTTGTTTTCTGGCTCTCTATATTGTAACTTCTTATTTTTCTTTTCCCCTTATATAATTCATTTCAATATTGGTCTGTAATAATTTGTAAACGAATATTGGTGTTGGATATTAAAAATGGGAGGGTAGCTATACATGTTATCAATATCAATGGCTAGGAGACATGTATTAGAAACCATGCTCCTAGGTTCCATGTTTACTGCTTTCAGCATTTCTTTTTGACATCTCTATTATCACCTAGAAATCATGTTTCTAGGGTAAATGACATTAAACATAAAACTGTTGCTTATGCACATCCTGAAATCATGCTGTAACTTTTTTGGGCATTTAGAAATCATGTTTTAGGAATTCTGCATATCCTAAAATCATTCTGCATTTTCATAAGTGCATATTAGATATCCTGTTTTAGGATCTCATTCACACTCGCTCAGTCATACATAGTTAAGCTACCGATGCATGAAAAATGACATAAAATAGTCCCATGTTTAATTATCATGTTTAAGTGAAACTTCTCACAATCCTTGTATGTCTTTGTAACGTTTAGAACAACATGCTTTAGGTAAAATAACTTCTAAACTGTTTTAATAATTCTGGTAATTGCTGCATATTATTCTACGCCTAGGCAAGCCTTAGGTAATCAACTTTAACAATAAAACCAGAACCATCTTTGTAATTAGTGTTTAAGTGTTAGTATGTTAAAATCAATAGGCAAACCTGATTAGGACTTCCTCTCTGAGTTATGTAATAAATCTACTCTGTTGTTATCACTTAGATATAATGCTTAGGCTCTGAATTTAGACCGTAATTGTGTATGAGTCATGCTATTTATGTGTACTATGTGTGGAGGTATATCTGAGCCTTTATTTGTCTTCATGCTCCTCTTTAATTGGAGACTTATCTGTTTATTATGCGTCACTTTAGTATTTTACCTTTAAACTTGAGGTTCTTCCCAAAACCCCCCTTTTATAGGATATGAGTCCTAAATTCCTCTGGAATTGATAGGAAGGGACAAGTAACAACATACAATAGGGGTCGAGACTAACCCTCGCTTTAATTACCTTCACGAGGTGGGAAAAGGTAGATCTGGATATGATGGCCGGTGCATTAATACCACGTGTAGCCCCTTTTTGAGGAGTGTCATACCGGGTATTGCATTGATGTAATCCATATTATAAATAAATCTAGGATACCCTCTTACATTCCCAAATATTCTTAGATTGTAATTCTTTTCAAAATCTTGCTTTTCATTAATTTTTTTTCAAACACCTATGTATTTAAATCTACTACTATTTGAGCCATACTTCTTTATTTGCTAATTGTACAAATTCACAAAAACTGTTTGGCCCATAATTTCAAGCTCTTACCCTGTCTCTGCTTACCAAACGTAGTTATAAATGAACCCTTACTGGTGCCCTAACACACCTTAAATCGTTAGGTGGCGACTCTTCAAAAATGTAAACCCCCTTTCCAAAAGGAAAGAGTTGTCCTAACCAAAATGTCATAAACCTGATTTCATGGGTAATAGGGGGTGCAATAGAACTGACCTGCCATCTTGAAGATGCTCGAGGAGCTAACTAAATGGATCGATTCAAGAGAAAAGAAAATTGAGGGTAGTGATAAAAGGGTGGAAAATTATAGCTACGGGTTGATCAAATATGAGGAGCACCCCCGATTCTAAAAGGTTTAGATTTGAAGAAGTTTGTACATAAGCCTTTCCAACCAAGTGTGGCTCTGAAGCCCATTCCAAAGAAGTTCTGCATGCCAAAAACTCCCAAATACAATGGAACCACTAATTCTAATAAGCATGTCACTTCTTATACATGCGCAATAAAAGGAAATGACTTAGAAAATGATGAAATTGAATATGTTATGTTGAAAAAGTTTGGAGAAACTTTACCAAAGGGGAAAATGATATAATACCACAATTTGCCGCCCAATTCCATTGATTCCTTTGCCATGCTTGCTGATTTCTTCGTAAAGGAGCACGCCGGAGCAATAAAGGTCGCAAATCAGAAGTCGGACCTCTTCAAAGTGAGACAAAAGGACAATGAAATGCTAATGGAATTCATATCTCAGTTTTAGATGGAATGTATGGACGTACCCCTGGTCACCGATGATGGGGTTGTCCAAGCAGCTAGTAAAGGTTTGAACGAGCGAAGTTTGATAGCATTACGACAACTGAAGCATAATTTGATTAAATATCTAGCTTTGACCTGGGCTGATATATATAATCGATACTAGTCAAAAATTAGGGTCGAGGATGATTAGTTAGGAGCCCATTCCAGTTTCGTTTACCCAAATAGATCCAAAGACAGAATTCAAAGAGACATCGACAGAGAGCCCCCATCAAACAAAGATCGGTACCGACCATACAATACAGATCGCAGAAATAATGGATGGGGACATAATCTCATTCGAAATGATTGAAGGAATGATCCAGGACAAAGCTCGTGAGGGCTCATGAGTAAAATATGCTTCGATAAACATGTAGATCCCAAAGAAGCGCCACGATTGTCAGAATACAACTTCAACATCGATGCGCCGAGTATTGTGTCAGCCATTGGGCGAATCAAGGATACTAGATGGCCCAAACCCCTATAGACCAATCCGGCTCAAAGGAACCATAATCAAATATGCAAATACCATGCAACCCATGGTCACAAAAATGAAGACTACATACCATTAAGGGAGGAGGTATATCGTTTATTCAACAAAGGTCATCTTCGAAAGTTCTTGAGTGACCGAGCTAAAAACCACTTTAGAGACATGGATACAAATAGGAAAAATGAACTGGAGGAACCACAACACGTGACCCATATAATCATCAGTGGGGTCGATATTCCTCAAGGCATGATATTTAAATGAAGCAAAGTGAAAATCACAAGGGACAAGCGTACCCGAGACTACTTACCAAATGATACCTTATCTTTCGACGATGATGATACAGAAGGAATAGAATAGCGTCACAATCATAAAATGGTAATATCTATCTTTATGAATAAAATTCATGTTAATGTATGTTGGTTGGTCCAGGTATCTCGGAAAACATTATTCGATAGAGGGTCGTATAGCAGCTTGACCTCCAAGATCAAATCGTACTTGTGGCTAGAGTACTCAACAGTTTCAACATGGTAAGCGAAACTTCCAAAGGGGAAATTGTTTTGCTGGTAATGCGGCCGGGACTATCCAAGAAACAAAAGTCCATGTAATTGAAGGTGATATAAGATACAATGCACTACTCGAGAGACCTTGGATTCACAATATGAGGGCAATACCTTTAATGCTTTACCAAGTCTTGAAATTTCCAACATCAGAAGGAATCAAAACAGTGTACGACGCACAACCCGCCGCCATAGAGATGTTTGCAATCAATGAAGTAGTACTAATATCGATGTTTTCATCAACGAAAGGATCTGAGTCAAAGGGAAAACAAGAAGTTAAATAGCAACCACAGGCGCCGGCCTCAGCCCCATCGGAGGAACATGAGATCTTTAAGGATGAAGATTATATGATACCTCGAACCTTTATGACCCCCGATGATTCTGATGCTAGGAAGTCAACAATCGAGGCGCTGGAAAAACTCATATTGATCAAACACATTTCCGATTGAAAGGTATACATGGGCACGGTGTCAAATCCCGAGCTCAGGAAAAAAATCATTCAATTCCTTTTGAATAACATGGATTGTTTTTCTTGGTCCCACCTAGAAATGACAAGAATCCCACCGGAGATTACAACACATTGATTGAGCTTGGAATCAAAGTTCCACCGGTACAACAAAATAGAAGGCCCCAGTTCGAGGTAAAACATACATTCATCAAGGACGAGGTAACCAAAATTTTCAAAATAGGGTCCATTCGTGAAGTAAAATATCCCGAATAATTATCAAACGTAGCAGTAGTCCCTAAAAAAGGGAACAAACTTAGGATGTGCATAGATTATAAAGATTTAAACAAAGCATGTCCTAAAATACTCTTTTTCCTTTGCCGAATATCAATCGTATGATCGATGACACAATCGATGACGAGATCCTTAGTTTTTTCGAAGCCTATTACGGGTACAATCAAATTCAAATGAACCTGGAGGATCAGGAAAAGACTTCATTCATCACTAAGTATACAACCTAATGTTATACTATAATGCCATTTGGGCTAAAAAATGCCGGTGCTACTTACCAATGCCTAGTGAATCGAATGTTTTAAGAATAAATAGGTAAATCAGTGGATGTATGTATTTGACGATATGCTAGTTAAGTCCGTACGCGCATAGGACTATTTAACACATTTGTAGGAAACTTTCAACATATTGAGAAAATACAACATGAAGCTCAATCCTGAGAAATGGGCATTTGGGGTATCAACCACGATAAAATTAAGGCAATCAAAGACATCACAGTCGTGGACAATGTGAAGGCCGTACAAAGATTAATAGGGCGGATAGCCACCTTAGGCCGGTTTATCTCGAGGTCTTCATATCGAAGTCACAGGTTCTTCTCACTACTGAAAAAGAAGAATAATTTCACTTGGACCCCGGAATGCCAACATGCGTTGGAAGAATTAAAGTGGTATTTTTCGAGCCCACCATTGCTTCATACTCTGAAAGCGGACTAGCAGCTCTACTTATATCTGGCAGTCTCGGAAGTTGTGGTAAGTGGTGTCTAGTTTGGAAAGACCAAGGTATGCAATTTCCTATTTACTAAGTTAGTCAAACTTTAAGTGAAGCCAAAACCCGGTACCCACGCTTAGAAAAATTAGCGCTTGCTCTAATTAACGCCTCTAGGAAATTAAAACAATATTTTTAGTGTCATCTTATCTGTGTGGTGACACTTACCCTCTTTGTAATGTTCTGCACAAGCCTGAACTCTCAGGTCGATTGGCTAAATGGGTCATTAAAATTAGTGGGTATGATATTGAGTACCAACCCCGAATGGCCATCAAGTCTCAAATCTTAGAAGACTTCATGACCGACTTCATGCCAGCCCTTTTACCCGAGGTCATCTTTAGGGGTGTGGACCCTTTTCATAGATGGCCCTTCGAGTGTGAAAGGGTCTGGGCTAGGCATCATTTTGAATACGCCCACAGGCAATAAGATTAGACAATCTATCAGAAACTCTAAATTGACTAACAATGAGGCCGAGTATGAGGCCATGATTGCAAGTCTTGAGTTAGCTAAAATCTTGGGAACAGAGGTCATCGAGGCCAAATGTGACTCCCTACTTGTGGTTAACCATGTCAATAGGACCTTCGATATTCGAGAAGATCGAATGCAAAGATACTTCGACAAACTCCAAGTGACCCTATTATGGTTTAAGGAATGGACCCCACAGCATGTACCTCGAGAATAGAACAGTAAGGCTGATGCTCTTGCAAATTTGGAGTCATCAATCGAAGATGATAAAATTAGCTCAGGGACAGCCGTACAACTTTCAAAGTCAGTAGTCAAAGAAGACCACGCTGAAATAAAATGCACAAACTTAACTTGGGATTGGAGGAACAAATATATCGAGTTTCTAAAAAACTGGAAGCTTCTATCAGACCCTAAGAAATTGAGGACTCTATTCAAAAAGGCTGCACTATTCACATTGTCCGAAGAGGGAACAATATACATAAGAATGTCTGATGGGCAGTTAGCAATATGTTTGGGTCTGTGAGATACATACTACGTCCTACGATAAGTTCATGAGAGTACTTACCATTCTGGTGCTAAATCAGTCATTCACAAATTCATCAAAATGGGATACTATTGGGCCAATATGGAAACAGATAATAAGGAGTTTGTTGGAAATGCGACAAATGCCAAAGACATGCACCGATGATCCACCTTCCTGGAGAGAAACTTCATTTAGTCCTATCCCCATAGTCGTTTATGAAATGGGGAATGGATACCATCAGCCTCAGGTAAAGCTACGTTCATTTTATTTATGATTGATTTTTTCTCTAAGTGGGTTGAGGCACAGGCTTTCGAGAAAGTCAGAGAAAAAGAAGTTATATTCCTTTGGGATCACATCATATGTCAATTTAGGATACTCACTGGGATCATTTATGACAATGGAAAACAATTCATCGGCAACAAATGATCATTTATGACAATGGAAAACAATTCATCGGCAACAAAATAGCAAACTTGCCGAACATCACAAAATAAAAAGGATCTTGCTGATATCATATCATCCTAGTAGGAATAGATAGTACGAATCGACAAACAAGACCATTATTCTGAATCTAAAAAAGATATTGAACGATGCTAAAGGAAAATGGAGATAAATTTTGTCTGAAGTCCTTAGGGCGTATTGAACAAAATCAAAATCAAATACGAAGGTAACACCGTTCTCCTTAGTATATGGTGCCAATGCTCTGATCCCAGTCGCAGTTGGAGAACCTAGTGTTAGGTTTTGATACACAATGGAAGAGTCGAATCACAAGGCTATGAATAAAAGCCTCGAATTGCTAGACGAAAAATGGGAAGTTGTTCGAATGGCTGCCGAGAAACATCGAATCAAAAGATATTACAATCAAAGAGCCAATATTCGACACTTAAAAATTGGGGACTTAGTTCTGAGAAAACTCACCATTAACACTCGAGACCAAACGAGGGAAAGCTCGATCCAAACTAGGAGGGACCGTATCAAGTCCTCAACATCGTCGGAAAGAGATATTACAAACTTGGCACGATAACTGACAAAAAATTTCCAAATAATTGGAACATATCACTCCTCAAATGATATTATTGCTGAGGTATGACCTCCTTTTCATTTTTATTTTATACTAACTTGTTGCAGTTTTTTAATTGAAGACATCGAAGTTCTCTAGAAAAATGGAGACCTTAAGTCTGAAAGCATGTGTTGCACACTTTTTCTCTTCGATCGATTTTTATCCCAAATGGATTTCCGGCAAGGTTTTTTAATGAGGCAATCAATGTTTGTGCTAAATTAGAGCAATTCAACAGTATCCGAGGCTTCTTTATGATCAACCTTGAATACCAAGGGAATCACCCTCGGACGTTACATTTTCCCGGAAGATACTTCGTGTCAACATGGTCTCCATAGGTAAATTTTGGTCTAATGAACCGTGTCCATATAAATTACTTTAGACCTAATGATAAAACATGTACGCATCAATAATATATTGAAAGAAGTATTTTTTCCTTACTAGATGTTCCATGCCTTGGGGAAATATCTACTTACAAATTCATACTTATGATCTATTGCAGAAACTGAATCGAGTGCCAATCGCAACTAAAGCTCAGACAATTAACCTTGTGCTCGGGGACTGCCATCTAAAAATTGACATGCTTGGATCATTAAACTTCAAAATTTTAAGATCTAAAAAAGGAAACCCTCGTTTTTATAGGCCACCACCACCCCACTTTCAGATTCACGCTTCAAACAAGTTTGAAGTATAATTAAGAAACAAACATAAAGGGCAAATCTCAAAGTTAAAGGCTACGACCAAACTAACATGGTTCGGAGAAGTTTGAATTCCGTAACAAAATAGGCCTTCTAATATTTTCAAAAAGCTGGTTAAAAGGGCTACCTTCGGCGGAATCACAAAGGGTTTCAATAACATCAACCCTCAAAAACCTTAAGGCGCACCGAATTGTTCAAACTCCCAAACAATCTTATGCTAAGAAATAACAAAGTAAAGGGTTTCGATAAAGCTAACCCTCAAAAATCCTAATGGGTACGGATTTATCTCGTGCTAAGGAATAACAATTTTTTACATGATTAAACTTCTTAATCCAAAAAGGGAAAATTTCCACTCTTTTCAAGCCATATCTGCCCAATTCACGAGTCGAAGGGCCATAATATTTTTAAGTTTGAAAATCCATCATCACTCAATTAAAGCCTAAGGGTTTTCCTACTTTGAGTTCGAGAAACTACCCACTCGATTGCAGAGACTATATTAGTCCGACTTTGATCAAGTTGCCTAAGTTTTGGATTTACAAACAAAATTTTTACAAGGCACGAAGTGAGTCAAAATTCACATGAAGTATAAAGTGCATCTGATATTTTAAGCGTCAATGTCACATGGGGGGGGGGGGGATTTGTGTGGTACCCAATTTTTGCTTAACTACTCTATAGAAGAACCTAGTTCTTCTAGGTGTTCCAACTACTACTGTTTACAAAATAATAAATACTGAAAGTAAAGAACACAAATATTTTTACGTGGAAAACACCTGGCTCAAAAGGTGGAAAAACCACGACCTACTACCTACTACTCAGTAGAATTTTCCCAAACTTCCACTAAAATCACTGAGCCAAAACAACATTTATAAAAATTCTTTATAAACCTAAGGATTATCTCTAATCCCGTTGTGGCACACAGCCTCAACTGCTATGACAAATTCATGTTATCTCTAACATGAAAACTCCAGGTACCTAGTACAACTACTTCTATGAAAGCTGAAAGGTACAATTATAAATCACGTACTACAATTGAACTAGAATAAAAGATAGACACAATGGAACTAATTCTTCTATCTCGTTCAAATAGCTTCAGGAGTGCACACTCAAATCTCACATAAATTGCTTGCAAAATTGCCTTGTGTTTTTGCTGTTAATTTAGTTTAACTTCTGCGTATGTGCAATACATGTAAAAGATAACAATCACTATGATTGAATAGGTTAGTAATCAAAGTTTGATTGAGACTCAATTTCTGTTCTTCTATTATAGAAGAGTTCCTGATGATATCAAACTCTAACACTATCTTTATCTCAGATTGTGTTCTCTTCATATAAGGAGACTTTCTTTCCTTATCTAACATGCTACCTTTTCGATCAGATCAAGAGATATGGCTGCTTGATTAGTAGGACTTATCTGCTTCACGTGCATCTCATATGTATAGGTTGATTGTGACTTTGCTTCACAAGATGGATCTGGTCCATGACTGAGCTTTTTTGTCATTCTTCAAAACTTCACCTGTTATTGGGCCAACAAATTCCCCATTTTTTATGATGACAAACTCTGTGCTTTTTACGGATTTGAAACCTGTAAGAACTCAACTTAACCATCAATACTAAACTTAGAAAATTCACTTATCATCAAGGACCAGGTTAATTAGGTTATAAACATCACTTATTTCTGAATGTGTAAAGCACAATGAGTCTTCCCCCTTTTGTCCTCATCGAAAAGTTGCATACTTAGTTTGATTCCCAGATTTTAGTAGGTACTTATGGCCACTAGGAAAACTTCAAGTGCAATCATGGTGCAATCATCAGTAATCAAACAAAATATTTAAACTATAAAGGACAAATTAATCATTGAACAAGAGCAAAGCAGTAGTTATTATTGATAGAGATATGTTGCCACCTATAATCCACAAAAAGAAAGAAAACATTCAAACCATTAGCAAAAAATAGAAAGATAGAGAAATTTATAATCTGGGTCACTGGGGGTACTAAACAAGTGCAAAATACAGGATCTAGGAGTCCTAAGGCTTAGAGGAACTAGAGGGTTGGGATTGGGTTTGGAGAAGATTCAACATGTTCTGAAGAATTCCATCATTCTTCTCCTTTTTCTTTGGCAAGCTCAGATCTCAGACCATCCTTCTCAGCTTCCATTTTAACCACACGTGCCTTGAGCCTAGCTATTTCAGCATCCTTGGCTTCACATTCCTAAACTAGACTCCAAACCTTGTTGTTAATGGGTGTCCTCTGGAATGAACCAGGTTCATTTAGGATGGCATTGACTGGATAGTCACAAGCAAGAAGAGTATTAATGAGAAAGTGTTCCTTTCTCGAGGCCATTTCCCATTTATTTAGAGGCACATTCAGCCTGTCCAAAATTATGGTTAGAATAAAGCCATATGGAGTTGCATGAACCTTGGAGCCATTTATGACCCTATCTAGTAGCTTGATAATGAAAGTAGGCCAATTGATTTGCTTTCCTCTCTCTAGGCACTCTATAAGGACAAGATCCATATAGTTGGTAGTGTGCCTTCTCTCATGTCTGCTCAATAAGCACTAGCTGACAAATTCGAACACAACCTTGTGCTCAGGCCTTATTTCACTCTTCTACACAACCCGAGATTTATTCACTTATTCTGAATCACAAAAACTCTTGGTGATTTCAAGGGTAGTAGGGAGGGAGTCCAGGCAAAGCCACCTTTGCCTTGTATAATCATCAAACCCTTCAGAGGATAAATGCAGAATCTCTCCCAGTTTCTATGCATCAAACTGCACTTGAAATCCTTTTACCAGGCTTCTAACACTGCCATCCTTAACCATAACATTTGCCATAAATTCAATCTGCTCATTCCTGGCAAGCCTACCATCCATCTGAATGACCATGTCCTTCCATCCCTGAGTTGATAAAGCATCCACTAACCTAATCATTCCTGGTTGCACCAGGTCCTTCAACTGTCTACCCTTCAAAACTTTTCTTTTGCAAAACATGGCAAACTTGTCATGTTCCTTCTCAGAATCATGTTCTTCTTCTTCTTCTTCTCCACTTCAGTCTTCATCATCAGAAATTATTGATTGTTTGTTTTTCGCTACAGATCTTGTCCTCTTGGCTAGTGAAGGTTCAACAGCCTCAGACATAGAGGAAGACTTCTTGGAGGAAGTATTGGGATTTTCGGGCTTGGGGTTAGGAACCTTCACTGATATACCCATTTCTTGATGGACCAGTTCCATCTCCTCTTCCTCAATATCATCTGAGGATTATGCAATCTTTCCCTTTCCTTTATCCATTTTCTTTTTCTTACTTGCATCTAAAGCCTTTTGTAACTCAGCTTCACTCTATTTCACCCTGCTTCTTGTAGACCTTCTTTTGGCAATGAAGAGGCAACATGTGTTGGGGATGAAGCCTTTCTTTTCTTGGACAGCTTAGGAACATTTGGGTTTTTTGTAGTAGGAGTTCTGCGTTTCCTTAGGTCATAACTTGCTAGAACCTTCTTCAGCAGATCAGCCAGGGTTTCTTCAGTAGATGAAACATGTTCATCTCTTTGTGTGCTCAAATGAACCAGTCCCTCAGAAGCTTCCCCAAAACCACTTCCACCTAACGCCATGCCACTCTCTTCTACCCTTTCATGTTCAACACCACAAATAATAGGCACTACTTTTTTCCTAATTCCCCTCTCCTCACCACATGCACTCTCTCTCGCTTTTTCTTTTTGTAAATTCTTTTTACCTCCACTCCTACGTATCTTAGGCAACTCAAAATACCTAATGGGTCCAACCAGAACAAACCTAGTCTCTAGGTTTTCAATTACAGATGAACTTGCCTTGGAAGGAGATTCTTGAGTCTTTTTAGAGTCAGAAGACCCATGTCTTTCCCCTTCAATAGCAGATTGATAGAATTCAGACTCACGGCTGGAGTTGAACTTTTGAGCTTTGCTTTCTTTCACTTGGTTTGCTTTCAACCTTTCATTTAGAGCATTCCTCAGAGCACCAGATGCTATAGTATTTCTAGCAATAATTTTTACCCTGCATAGTCTAGGTTTTGGAGATGTACTAGGTGGGGTGGTTGAGGAAGAATTTGAGAGAGATGGTGGTGGAGGATATCTAGGGTTGTCTTGAGGGTTTGACATGATCGTTGATTTCTTGAGAGAGTTCGGGAATTTTGGAGAAGAGGGTAAGTGAAAATTGAAGAAGAGTTTTGACAGTTTGAAGTTATGATAAAGGCAGGAGAATTGATGTGTATTTAAAGATAAATACACATTTAATAAGTAACGACAACCTTTTGCAGTGGTCAATTAGAGGTCTAATCAACCTGAAATTCCAAATTTTGAATGCTCGATTTGGCTTCCCTAGATATTAGGCAAAATTTATGTTTTAGAGTTCTAGGCGGAAGGAACTGGTTCAATGCTAACGAATAGAATTTTTCAGGAATTGAACAATTATAGAACTTTTTCTCATGATTGAATTATTAATCTTTCTAATTGTGTAGAATATAGAAAACATACCTTAGCTTTCATATGAACCCATATTGATGAACCAGGTTCCTCATTTAGAACTCTCTTGATCATGCCTCAAATGCCATAATAGAAAAATCTTTGTGAGAGATCAGAGAGTCATATACACACATGTCATCGGAGTATACTAATTAAATTTTGAAGATTAGTAAGAATTAATTTAGATATTTACACAAGTTAAAAATTCCTAGCCAATTTTTTTTTCATTTTTTCATTTTTTTGTGCATTCTGAGCTGAACCTATTAGGTGATCTTAATCATCCCTAATTCCAACCCGTTCCTCTCAAAGTTTTCTCTACTCAGTGCTTTAGTGAAGATGTCAGCAATTTGTTTATCAGTAGCACAAAATTTTATGGAGATCAATTCTTTCTCATAGTTATCTCTTAAGAAGTGGTGTCTAACATCTATGTACTTAGTCCTCTTATAACGAACATGGTTCTTTGTCATACTTATAGCACTAGTGTTATCACAGAATATAGGAATGCAACCAACTTAAATGCCAAAATCTGCAGCTGCTATTTTATCCATAGCAATTGAGCACAACACAAGGTAGCAACAACATACTCAACCTCAGTAGTGGATAAAGCCACTAAATTTTGCTTTTTAGTGGCCCATGATACAAGACATGAACCAAGAAAATGAGCCATACCTGAGGTGATTTTCCTATCTAATAGGAAACCTACATAATCAACATCCACATATCCTCCTAGATTGAAATTATTACTTTTGGGATACCAAAGACACATATCAGTGGTGCCTTTCAAATATCTTAGTATCCTCTTGACAACAATCAAGTTAGACTCTTTTGGATTAGCCTAAAAGCGAGCACAAAGTCCTACGCTGAAAACGATGTCAGGTCTGCTAGAAGTAATATACAAAAGCGAACCAATCATACCCATATACAACTTTTGATCAACTGATGAACCAGGTTCATCAATGTCTAATTTAGTGGCAGTTGCAATGGGGGTGTCTATTTCTTTTGATTCATCCATTTTAAACTTTTTGATGAGCTTTTTTGCATACTTCTACTGGTGAATCATGGTTCCATTTGGGCTTTGTTTGATCTGTAAGCCTAAGAAAAAATTAAGCTCACCCATCATACTCATTTCAAAGTCACTCCCTATTAATTTTGCGAAATCCTTGCTTAGTTTATCAGTGGTGGCCCCAAAGATTATGTCATCAACATATATTTGAACCATAAGAAGGTCATTAACTTTTTATCTTAAGAATATGATACTGTCAATTTTACCTCTTTTGTAGCCATGTTCAAGAAGAAATTTGGACAATCATTCATACCATGCTCTAGGAGCCTACTTGAGTCCATAGAGAGCCTTGTCTAATTTGTATACATGCTCAGGACATTCCTTGCCCTAGAACCATAGAGGTTGTTTCACAACCACTTCTTCTTTCAGGTAGCCATTTAGGAAGGCACTTTTGACACCCATCTGATGGAGAGTGAACTCCATGTGTACTGCAAAAGCTATGAGGAGTCTTGTTGCCTCTGGTCTTGCAACTAGAGAAAAAGTCTCATCATAATCTATGCCCTCCTCTTGACTATAACCTTGGACCACCAGTCTTGCCTTGTTTCTTGTAACTGTTCCATCTTCATCTAGTTTGTCTCTAAAGACCCATTTTGTCATAATAACTGATATGTCCTTGGGTCTTGGAACTAGATGTCAAACTGATTGAGTTCATCTTGCATTGTATTTACCCAATCTACATCCTGCAAAGCCTCAACAACATTTTTAGGTTCAATAAAAGATAGAAAGACATCAAAAGCACATAGATTCTTTAACTGTGATCTAGTATTGACTTTGCATGTTGGATAATTTATTATGTTCTCAATATGATGAGAACATTGATACTTGTGAGATTTCACAACCATCTAAATTCTGCTAGATGTTTCTCCCATGTTCTGTTGCTGAGGAGCAGGGTCATGAATATATTCCTTTTGAGGATTAGTTTCAATTCCTCTTTGATCAGTTCCCCCTGTCAGGTTACCCTAGATAGAATCACATGTTCCTTTTTTTTTGTGCCACTTTAACCTGTGCTAAGAATTCAGTCAAATCTTTTACCAGTTCAATGGCATCATCTTCATGTTCATGTCTCTCAGAAAGAATGGTAGTTTCATCAAACACTACATGCACACTTTTTTCTACACACAAAGTTCTTTTATTGAACACTTTATATGCTTTGCTATGTAAAAATATCCCAAAAATACCCCCTCATCACTTCTGGGATCAAACTTACCTATGGAGTCTTTTCCATTATTGTGCATAAAGCACTTGCATCCAAATGCCCTAAGATGGAATATATTTGGGTTTCTCCCTTTCAGTAACTCATAGGGAGTCTTCTCTACAAGGGGCCCAGTCATGCATCTATTGCAGCCTCTGCCCAGAAGTTGTGGGGCAGTTTACTAGAAAGAAGCATAGTCTTAGACATGTCTTTAAGAGTCCTGTACTTTCTTTCAACTACTCCATTTCGTTCATGGGTCCTAGGGGTAGAGAATTTATGATCTATACCATGCTCATCACAGAATTCAGCAAATTTAGCATTTTCAAATTCAGTTCCATGATCAAACCTAATGGACCCAAGTTGACTACCTAGATGTTTCTGAGTTTTTCTAACAAAAGCAGTAAACATGTCAAATGCTGCATCTTTAGATGTTAAAAAGAGTACCCAGGTAAATCTAGAATAATCATCAATAAGCACCATCACATATATCTTTCCACCTCTGCTCAAGGTTCTCATTGGACCATATAGATCCATATGGACCAGTTCTAACGTCTTGGTTGTACTTACCGTTTTTTGTTTTTGAAAGATGATCTTACCTGCTTCCCCCTTGCACATGTCTCACAAACTTTGTCTTCCTTGAACTTGATGTTAGGTAGCCCTATCACCAAGTCCTTAGAGACTAATTTGTTTAGCTAATTCAGACTAGCATGACCAAGTCTTTTGTGCCACATGAGGGGATCATTATCCAACACACTTAGGCAAGTGAGTTCATTTTCTGAAAGAGTAAACATATCTACAATGTAAATATTGTTATCTCTTTTTCCATACAAAACAATCTTGTCATTTGTAAGGTTAATCACAAAGCATTTGGAAGAGGAGAATGTTAGAAGGTTACTGTTGACCTGTATGAGTCCACAGTGGAGACCCTGGTTCTCTATTCGACTGATACACTGAAAGCATTAAAGACTCAATGTAAAGGAGACCAGAGGTTTTTTTACGTGGAAAAATCACACACAAGGGGATAAAAAAACCATGACCTACACCAGTAGGCTTTAAACTCAACTAACTTGTAATCTACCTATTACAAGCCACTTTGCAAGCTTCCTTTTGCAAAGACCTCAAACTAACTTGTGATGCACCACCACAAGCCACTCTCTAAATCTCCTAATTATAGAGGATTCAACTTATTACTATTCCTAGTGACAACGTAAACTCCAAAGTTTACGGATTTGGTTTGTTCTTAAAACAGTGTTTCTAAGATAGCAAAATAGGAATTACAATGTAAAGAAATTAACAAGATTGCAACTCAACTATGAACATACAAAAGACTTGATTAGAAGCTAATCCTAAGTGGAGTTGTCTTCTTATTCTTGACACACCCAGTGACTTCAAATTCTAGATTAACTTTGTTTAGCTTGAGAGAATATCACTGAGATGCACATCATGGTATTTCATGCACTAGGTTGTTTTATCACAAATAATATCACAATTGGTAGTGGTGTCAACTCTTGGAGTACTTCTTGTCAGTGAGAAGTGACTGCTGCACTATCTGCACAACCACTTTTGAGTAGGTGCGTTCCAGATGGGCTTTGTGGTTTTGTCGGTACGTACCAATGAACCAGGTCCTCATACTTCTGTCAGGACATACCAATGGACCAGGTCCTAGTTATGTTCCTCTTTTGTAACAGTTGCTTAATGGACTTTCTTCTACTACGTTCCAGTTGTGCACTTTGACATGTACTTCTGTCAGAGAACCCCAAGGGAGTAGGTCCTTGTTGTGTTTCTCTTTATCTTGAATGTGTATAGTCACTGACTTGAGCTTTTGTCGGAGAACCCTAGGGACAAGGTCATCGAGTCCCTATTGTGTTCCTCTATGTGGTCGTTCATCCATTTGCTAATGTTCAAGCTTCGACCAGTTTATATGGGATATGTATCTGGCAGAGCATGTTTTCTATCTAGTTTTTTACAGCAGGTTTGTTAAATCATCAAAACATAAGAAACATAAGATTAGGTAAAACCCATCAATTTTCTCCTTTTTGATGATGACAAACTTAGGTATATACAACATTGGTTTAGAGCAGAAAGAGCTAGATGAGATGCCAGAAATAAATGAGGTTCCCCCTAAATCTTAGAAGTTCCCCCTTAGTAGTTCCCCCTTCTTAGATTAAGTAGTTCCCCCTTAGTCTAATTTCCCCCCTTTTGGAATCATTAAAAAGTGCAGTTATGAGGAAGAGAACAAGCAGGAAATAAGCATAAAGAAGTTTAACACAGCTAGCTCATGCCACATATCTGCACATAATATGACAGAAAAGGGAAGCCATAGGAACACAATATTCTACATGCAACAAAAGAGGAGTTGTTTCATTAATGTTTACATTGGACTGACCAAGTTAGGAGCATAAATGGTTAATTGCAACATGCCATCACACAAAAATAAAACAAGTAAACACTAGTAAAACAACAGCCACAGGAAGTTGGAACGAGGATAGCTAGACACAAGGGAGAATCATAAGCACTAAGGGAAGGAGGCTTTGGGAAAAAGACAACAATGGTTTTGAGAACCAAGTCCAGTCTGGCATTGGACGCCAATTGTTCTTCAAGTAGTTGAGCCCCGAGTCTTTTATTTTTCTTTCTCAGTTAGGAATTCTCCTCATGTATAGAATCATGTCACTTAGTTGCTTGGCTAAGCTGGGTTTCCAATAAGGCATTTCGAGCCCTCACCGTTCTCAATTCCTCAGAGGTTGCATTTTGAGCGTTTATTAGCTGAGAAATGGTCGAGATGCTCCCATAAACTTTTTCTATGCATTCACATTCTTCTAGAGTGGTCTTGGAGAAAGTTTATTTGTTTGTACCCATTATAGGATTTCCCAAGGTATCCGGATACTTGTGTGAGGAGAAAACCATAAGGTAACCCATGATTGCCACCCTTAAAATTTGCACCTTCTGCATGTGATCTATCATGATTGCTCATAGGTTGATGGGTACAAACTCATCAAGCGCTTCCATAAGAACCAAATCTCACTTTGTGACAATGGAACGTCTCTCAAAGCGGGGTAGGAGCACTTTATCGACCAGTTCAAAGAGAAGCTAGTACTCAGGAAGTAATACCTTCTTATGGACCTGTTCCCCCTGTTGAATTGCTTGAATTTTCATGATGGCTATCTGAAAGTTTATTCCGCAAACATCCTTAACTAAGGAAACACCTTTACATAGAATTCTAAGAATTTTACCCAATGTGGAGGCATCGAGTACAATATCCACTCCATTTATAAGCGCACAAATGTGATTTTGCTCAATAGTAAACAGAGATGCATAGAAGGTTTGCATTACATCATCATATACCAGGGGCATGCTACCCTCAAATTGGTGTTCCTATTGTTGAAATTCCACAATCTCCAGAATTTGTCTCATGACTGCCATATCCAAAATTGTTGGATTAATTGTTTGGCCCCGCAATACCTTTTGATAGACCAGGTTCATTAAAGGTTTCCCTTTTCTGGTTTCTGGTTCCTTCGACAGACTTTGCTTTCCATCTTGTTGCTTATACAGTCTATCTTTGACATGGCTATCTCAATTTTACTCTATTTAGACTTGCTTCTATACTTTCTATATGACCCTTTCTGTTCCTTAACATTTTCCTTAATCATCACAGTCAGTTGTACTAAAGAACCAGATTCTCTAGAAGCATCTTTCTCTATTTGATTTTCTGGCACACTCCTGATGAAATATTTTGGGTTCATTCTCATCTTCTTCCTTGTGTTTACGCTTCTCTTACTTTTCTGTATTGAGTATTCAAAATTCTCTTGCTATAATGACTTGGTGACGGGTGATTTTGAGGAAGACTCCAGGAGCTTGGAATGAATAGAAGATGCATACGAGTTTGCATGGGAGTGAATCAGGTTTATCAGGAGGCTTTTCTGAAAATGTCTCATAAGTGAATGACTCGAGGAGTGATGTGGTTCTCACATCTCCTAGGACTGTTAGGTCTTTGCCTTGATACACTAAGGAGAGATAAGCTCCTTCATCCATCAGACTCTTAGCAGACATAGCAATAATATTATCAGTTGCTTCCTTTTCTAGTTACTTTTTGAGAGTCACTGAATCTAACATGTAGGTATTAAGGTATTAGTTAGGATCGTCCTTAGGGGCTTCTGATACTCGAGGAGTGAGACCTTCTGTGTGGTCTCTGATGAGATCGTAAGATTGACTGGTAATATGTTTCTCAAAATAGTGGTAAACAGGGTTTATTAGAAATAGAAAGACTGTAGGGTGGAGGAGGATCCAGAATTATGTAAAGAGGTGGAAGACGTGAAATGGTGAAGTTTTGAGAATGATTTCAGTGGTGATGAGGAAATAGGAACATTGTTAATGGTAGCGGAATGAGAAGATATTTCAATTGCCATTGGATGAGGACTTGGTATATGAGTTCGTAGAGGAAGGAATAGATAGGAAGAGGATGCTAGCTATGCACATGAGATGAAGGTTCATAACTTGCCATGAGAAAGAGGGGAAGTTTATTATTGGGAGAAGAACTAATAATGAGTAGGGAGCGAAACGGGTTCTGAAACGTCTGAAAATGGTGGTAGATTTGCGGGGAAGTGTTACCGTGTAGAAGGGATGATGGATTTGACTGACAAGACATGGCACTTAGATGTTCAAAGGTTGAATGACGTGGCAGCCTAATTACAAATTATTTATATGTCCCCTTTTTTTGTTTATAAATGGCATGAAAAAATTAATCATATTTCTACTAACCTAAAAAATGAGAACCTGATGCCACAACAATTTTTGAACAAGATTGTAGCAGCTCCCTTCCTTGTAGTTCATGGCTGTACCTTTGACTAGCATAATCATCATGCGTGTTTACCTACAACGGTATTAATATGAGTTAGTCTTGGTCAGAAAATAGTTTATCTATTTTTACCTGACGGTTTCTCATACAGTCAATAGATGGAGCATTAGGTCCTTTATCCGATCTTTGTTACCTCGTCTTCACCTTGATTTATCTGAACTATTCTCTACTTGAAGCTTTGATGAGTTTAGTCTTTTGTTATGCAATCCTTTCCACTGATCAATCCCTACTTCATATTTTTCCTCAAAAGAGGATATCACCTTTCAATGTGTTTGCAATTTCTCTCCAAATGTTGATAAGTTCATTTTGTCTTACTTCCTTGTCTTCCAGAATATAGTGCATGAATTGTGACAAGTTTACTTTTGTTTCCCAACTTGAGATAGAGGTTGGTTGGGAGGAAACGTATGGAGGTCAGTTTGATTTCTCACACTTGTGTTCTGCTGCTTGTGTAGTGCCATGAGCTGTATCTTTTCTTCTTCCTTCAGATTCAGTGGAAACAAATAATGTACCAGGTTCTTTGTGAGACATGGAAGGTGATGTTGCATTGTCTGTTTCTAGTCTCATTTCATCTTGCTCACTCTATCACCCTTATGATTTGAAGCCTCATGAGCATTTCCTGCCACTTTGCACTTCCTTTGTTAGAGCCTCCATGGTCTTGTTTCGTGGATTGCATGCTAGAAGATGTCCTTAGCTCGTCCTTTTACATTGAGCTCCCCAAGCTGACTCTTTCTAATGTCAGTCCCAAGGCATTTTCTTCCAATTTGACATCTCCTGATGAGCCTTGATTAAAAAGGCACCTGGTTCGACACCTTTTCATTCACTTGAGAATGTACCCTTTACTTCCTCCTCAAGGATGCATTCCCTTTATGCAGCTTTCAGTAAGAAAAGATTCATGATATTTTCAGCTACGTGCTTTAAACATCCACTGTCCATAGTCCATCGCAGTCTTCTTACTCTCACTGTTCCCTGCTCAGGCAAATCAAGGGTTAGATTTAGGAACCCAAACTAGTTTGGGTCCCTTGTTATGATAAAATATAAGAATCAGGGATTTCGTAGTCCATGCAGGCAACATCTGCTTTTTGCGAGTGGTACCTGGTCCCTTTTTAGTTGTCACTCCATCAGAAGACAGTTTGTTTTTCTGGGCAAACTGAGCCCTGACCTGACAATTTTTCTTAAGATTCCCATTGTTCCCACAGTGGGTACATAGTCAGTTATCAGGTACTGTGAAATACTTGTTTTGTGGGTTGTAGGGAGTTTTCTTCCTTTGGAACCCGATGCCCTGTTTGTTTCCACTATTATTGAGATACATGGCAGTGATAGTATTTGAGGACCAGGTCCATTTCATGGATATTTCAAGATCATTTCTGACTTTCTCCAACTAAGCTTGGAGTTGCTAATTTCTCTCAAGTTCATTGCAAAGACTAGTTTTCACATCAGTTAACTTCTTTTGAAGCATGATGTGCAACTCACTGGCTACTTCCTTCCCTTTCCTAAGACATACATTCCTATGTTCTCTATTGAGTCCCTCAATAGTTTCCTCTAGATCAATGCATATCACTAGATGGTCATCCCTTTCCTCTTCAAATGAAGTGATCTTTACTTCTAAAGTGTGTTTCTTACTACTAAGATCTTTTATGGTTTCTTGCAGATAGAACACTACTACCGTCAGATCATCTCTCTCATTCTCCACTCTGGTTATTTTTTCATTCAGGGCCTCCTTCTCTAGTTCAAGATTGGCTATGGTTTCATTTAAGTCAACTACACACACTACTAGATCAGTTCTAAATAGCCCGACCTCTCCAAGCTCTATGGTCAGGATCTCCTTCTCATTTACAAGAATGTAGTAAGCATCAATCAAAACATTTGATAAAGACCTAAGCTTCTTGGAAGAACATGATTTAAGATTTCTCGGAACATCCCGGAAGCTTACCTCATCATCTTCATCTTCTTCTCCATCATCATCTATACGAGCCATCAACGCAAATATTGAGTCATACTTTGTTGCTTTGGTTTGTACTACCAACAAGGAACTATTTTCTACATTTGATTCACTTTCGGATTCACTTGAGGAGTCTCCCCAAGTAGCAAGGTCCTGCTTAATGATATTGCCTGCAACAATTTTTCAATTGAATCTTTTCTCTGGAACAAGGTTCCTTTCTCCCGCTTTGTCAGGATTTTGCTTGTACTGCTCCTGTTTCACGAGAGGGCAGTCTTTCAGCCTTAAGAACCAATTTCTTTTATTTCTTAGGCTTAAGAACCAGTTTCTTTCACTTGAGTCACTCCTTTCAGCCTTAAGAACCAGTTTCTTTTCTTTCTTAGGCTCTCTTCTTTCATTGTCTTTCTTTATTTTCATCTTGTATGTTTTCAGATTTCCAATCAACTCATCCATGCTCAGAGTCTATAGATCTTTAGCTTCCGTGATGGCATTTACCTTACTTTCCCAACACTCGAGAAGAACACTAAGAATTTTCCTTACAAGACTATTTCTCGGAATGACATCTCTAAGTGAGTGAAGCTCATTTATGATGGAGGTGAATTTGGTGTGCATATCTTGTATGGACTCATCATCTTTTATCCTGAAGAGCTCGTATTCAGTTGTAAGCATGTCGATCTTGGATTGTTTGACTTGAGTGGTTCCCTCATTTGCAGTTTATAAGGCTTCCCATATTTATTTGGCAGTATCACAAGCTGATACTCTGTTGTACTCATCAGATCCTATGCCACACATCGATATATTCTTGGCACGATAGTTTTTTTCTATAGCTTTTATGTCGATGTCGTTGTTCTCTCTTCTTCCTTTGGGCACCAGTTGCTGTGGTTCTTCAATCTTTTTTATAGGAACATGTGGACCACCACAAATGATGTCCCATAGTTCTGAATCTTTAGCCATTATTAAGTCATGCATCCGAGTCTTCCACCATCCATAGTATTGACCATTGAATCTAGGAGGTCTATAGGTTGATTGTCCTTCTTCAAAGTTTGGTAGAGCAGCTATTTAAGATCCTTCCTAGGTATTAACCTGATAAGAGGAACCTACTCTGATACCAATTGTTGACCTGTATGAGTCCACCAAATAGTAGAGAACCTAGTTCTATATTAGACTGATACGCTGAAAGTAGTAAAGACTGAATGTAAAGGAGACTAGAGGTTTTTCTACGTGAAAAAATACCACACAAGGGGATCAAAAAACTACGACCTACACCAACAGGCTTTAAACTCAACTAACTTTTAATTTTCCTATTACAAGAAACTTTACAAACTCCCTTTGACAAAGACTACAAACTAACTTGTGCTGCACCACCACAAGCCACTCTCTAACTCTCCTAGTTACAGAGGATTCAACTTATGACTATTCCTAGTCACAACGTAAACTCCAAAGTTTACGGATTGGCCATGTTCCTAAAATAGTGCTTCTAAGAAAGCAAAATAGGAATTACAATGTAAAGCAATTAACAAGGTTACAACTCAACTATGAACATACAAAAGACTCAATTAGAAGCTGATCCTTAGTGGAGTTGTCTTCTTGTTCTTGACACACCCAGTGACTTGAAATTCTAGATGAACTTTGTGTAGCTTTAGAGATTATCACTGAGATGCACACATTGGTATGTCATGCACCAGGTTGTTTTACCACAAGTGATATCACAATAGATAGTGGTGTTAACTCTTGGCGTTCTTCTTGTTAGTGAGAAGTGACTGTTGCACTGTCTGCATAACCACTTCTCGGTAGGTTCGTTCCCGCTGGACTTTGTTGTTCTGTCAGGACATACCAATAAACCAAGTCCTAATACTTCTGTCAGGATATACTAATGGACCAGGTCCTAGTTATGTTCCTCTTTTGTAATAGTTCCTTGATGGACTTTCTTCTGCTACGTTCCAGCTGTGTACTTTGACCGGTGGTTCTGTCAGAGAACCCTAAGGGAGCAGGTCCCTATTGTTTTTCTCTTTATCTTGAATGTGTACAATCACTGACTTGTACTTTTGTCGGAGAACCCGAAGGGACCAGGTCATCGGGTCTCTGTTCTATTCTTCCATGGAGTGATTCATCCATTTGCTGATATTCAAGCTTTGACTAGTTCATATGGGATGTGCATTTGGCAGAGCAGGTTGTCTATATGGTTCTTTATAGCAAGTTTGTTAAATCATCAAATCATAAGAAACATAAGATTAAGTACAACCCATCAGCTACCTCTGTCACATAGTTGTGACATACTGATCATGCTATATTACAAGTCATCTATCAAGTAGACATTCTCAATGGAGTGTGAGTCTATCTTACCTACTTTTCGAACCCCAATAATATCACCTTTCTTCCCATTTACAAAGGAAACATTACCTCCCTTTAATTCCTCAAGTGAAAGCAACGGGTTCTTACTTCCAGTCATATGTTTTGAGTAGCCACTATCCATGTACCATATTTGCCTGCTTCCTTTCACTTGGACCTGCAAAAGAAATCAAGGGTTAGTCATAGTAACCCAAACTAATTTGGGTCCCTTTCTATAGGCAAAGCTATAAATCAAATTCCTTTTAGCCCACATAGACAGCCTATTTTTCTCTTGATCAAAAGCTTTGTTCTTTTGACTGGCCTTTTCTTTTGCATTATATTCACTTTTGTAATGGCCAGTCTTGCCACAATGCGTGCAGATTTTGTTCTCAGGAAGAGTGAGGTACTTGCTTTTAGGATCCCACTTAGATGCTTAAGTCCCATAGCCAAGTCCTTTTTTGTTGTTCTATCTATGTTTTACCTTCCGTAGATCTTCTTTTAAGACTTTTATCTGCTCATCTTTCTTGTACATCTCATCCTTCATTTTTCCTAAGTTTTCTTCTAGAGTGAGATAAATGTGATCAGCTTTCTTCTTACCTGTTCTTAGTTTCAGTTTTAAGTTCTTAGACATAAGTTCTAGGACACTAGTGTCAAGTTTAAGAACTGGTTCTTCAACTCAACATTTTTACTGTCACTCTCATTAGCCCTAGACTCTAGATTCTTGCACTTGGCTTTTAGGATTACACATTCCCTAGATAATTGTTTCTTCTCATTGTTAATTATCTCAGACTTATCAATGAAGTCTAGCAATAGTTCAGACAACCTTTCTTTAGACAAGAATTTAATCTTGTCTTTGAGATGAAAGACACTTACCTCTTGTTCATCATTTGATTCTCCGATGGCCATAAGTGCTTATTCATATCCAGCTTTACCTTCTGAGTCTTCATCTTATGTTTCTCCCCAAGTAGCAACCATAGCCTTTATTGATCCTTTGTTTCTTTTGTGTTGAACCTGTTCCTTGTTCTTATTCCTTCGTTCAACCCTTTCAGTTTTCCACTTAATTTCCTATTGAGGATAGTTCATGATCATGTGATTGGTCTTGCCACATTTATGGCAGCCCTTGTTGGTCTGTTTCTCAGGAGCCTTAGGCTAATTGAATGTTGTACCTCTTGAAGAACCCTTTCCTCTTATCAGGTACTTTTTGAAATCTCTTGTGATCATAGCCACTTCATCATCCTCCAGATCAGCACCTTCAGCTATTCTGAGAGCCAGACTTCTTTCCTTCTTGGGTGTATCTATTTTTATGGATTGCTTTCTTAGTTCATAAGCAGTGAGGTTTCCAATCAGTTCATCCAGCTTGAGGATAGCAATTTTCTTTGATTCCTAAATATCAGTGATTTTTCTTTCCCAAGTAACTGGTAATACTCTTATCAAGATTTTCTCAACCTTCATTTCTTCAAGGATAATTCTCCCAAGAGATTTAAGTTCATTTGTTAGCGTTGTGAACCTTGAATACATCTCCTGGATAGATTCTCCTTCCTTCATACTGAAGTTCTCATATTGAGAATACAACAGTGTTCCTCTTGATCTCTTTACTTGAGGAGTTCCTTCATGAGCCACTTGCAAAGTGTCCCATATTTCCTTTGCAGTAGTACAACTTTGAATCATGTTGTACTCATCTGGACCAAGCACATCCACTCCTTCAACATTCTTCTTTGTAGTCGCTAGGGGACCATTAGTGACTATCTTCCAGAGATCATAGTGTTCTCCTATGACGTGATATCACATCTTGTTCTTCCACCAAGAATAGTACTGACCATTAAAGAGTGGAGGCCCAGTAGTGGATTGCCCTTCCCAGTTTCTAGGTGGAGCAATCATTTTGATCTTTTCCTAAGGTGTTAGCCTCTTCAAGGATAACCCTCTCTGATACCAATTGATGTTTTAAACATCAATGCCACACAAGAGGGGGGGGGGTGATTTTTATGGTACCCAATTTTCGCTTGACTACTCTGTAAAAGAACCTCGTTCTTCTAGGTGTTCCAACTACTGCTATTTGCAAAATAATAAATACTGAAAGTAAAAGACACAAATATTTTTACGTGGAAAACACCTAGCTCAAAAGGTGAAAAAACCATGACCTACTACTCAGTAGGATTTTCCCAAACTTCCACTAGAATCACTGAGCCAAAATAGCATTTACAAAACTCTTTGTAAACTGAAGGATTAACTCTAATCTCGTTGTGGCACACAACCTCAACTGATGTGACAACTTCAAGTTATCTCTAACTTGAAAACTCCAGGTACCTAATACAAGTGCTTCTGAAAGTTGAAAGGTACAATTATAAATCACCTACTACAATTGAATAAGAATAAAAGATAGACACAATGGAACTAATTCTTCTATCTCGTTCAATTAGTTTTAGGAGTGCACACTCAAATATCACATAAATTGCTTACAAAATCGCCTTGCTCTTTTACTCTCAATTTAGTTTAACTTCTACGTATGTACAATATCACTATAATTTAGTAGGTTAGTAATTAGAGTTTGATTGAGAATCAATTTCTGTTCTTTTATCGCAGAAGATTTCCTGATGATATCAAACTCTAACACTATCTTTATCCCGGATTGTGTTCTCTTCATATAAGGAGACTTTCTCTCCATATCTAAAATGCAACTTTTTTGACCAGATCAGGAGATATTGCTGCTTGATCAGTATGACTTATCTCCTTCATGTGCATCTCACATCTATAGGTTGATCGTGACTGTGCTTCACAAGATGGACCTGGTCTACGACTGAGCTCTTTTGTCATTCTTCAAAACTTTACCTTTTCTTGGGCCAACAGCATCAAAATCATCGTAAGGAAAAAGGCAAATCAAATTTTTCCAAGGCAAAAGTCTAGATAACAAAGGAAACATTTTATATATATGAAAACATTTACATGGATCAGTTAAGATCCTACACAAAAAATCCAAAAAAGAAAAAAATCCTAAGTGCTTAATTTTCTTCAGGAGCTGCGTCTTCTTCAGCAGAATCCCCTCCACTCTCGGATCCACTCGTGCACCTGGAGTCATCATCATCTAAAGATAGCAACATTTTAGCTTCAGATCAAAGCCACGAGCATGGATCTCCTCGATAGTCTTTGTTCAAGAGTGGTACTTGGCATGATTAACAGACCAATGTGATTGAGTCTGAGCAGTGCCAACCACTTCTCTCGCTCGAGGTTGAGGAGCTTTAGCATCAGCGTGCTACACGTCCACGATCGCCTCCACTTCATCCCCTTACTCTTTCTGCCTCTGATACGGCCTTTACAAGATCGGCAACCAACCGAGCCTCGAGTACTTCAATTTTCTTGGATCGGGCTAAAATTTACTCCTTCATGCTTTGGAGTTGGCATTTGACCATTGATAGTTGGGCTCGAGCGGTATCCTTCTCTGAGGCAAGGCAGTCCATGTTTTGCTTCCACCCCAAAGTCTCCACCTTCATCATGTTGGCCTCCTCACGGAGTTGCTCAATCTTTTTAGACTTTTGTTGAACCTGTAAGATCAAAGTATCACCCAAAGTCATCATCATCTAAAGAAAGCAACATTTTAGCTTCAGATCAAAGCCACGAGCATGGATCTCCTCGATAGTCTTTGTTCAAGACTGGTACTTGGCATGCTTAACAGACCAGTGTGATTGAGTCTGAGCAGTGCCAACCACTTCTCTCGATCGAGGTTGAGGAGCTTTAGCATCAGCTTGCTAGACGGCCACGATCGCCTGCGCTTCATCCTTTACTCTTTCTGCCTCTGATACGGCCTTTGAAAGATCGACAACCAACCGAGCCCCGAGCTCTTCAATTTTCTTGGATCGGGCTAAACATTACTCCTTCATGCTTTGGAGTTGGCATTTGACTGTTGATAGTTGGGCTCGAGTGGTATCCTTCTCTGAGGCAAGGCGGTCCATGTTTTGCTATTGATACATCAAACTTCTAAGAAAGTTCTTCATTACCTACTCAATCAGGTCGGTCGCTCTTTGTGAGCTGCGCCTAGTTCAACTCGGAGGTCCTTGATCTCCTCATCTGTTTTCCCAATGAGAAGTTTGAGGGCATCTCTCTACTCCATGAGACTTTTTTGATCAGCCTCATACCGGTTCAGTTGTGCCCTAAATTTATAAAACTCTTCTCGATGAAGCGTTAAGGCCTATGAAGAAAGAAAGGAAATCAGGCAAGAGGAAATAAAGGCAAATGTAATATTGATAAAGGGAGCTGAGGTTTACCTGGCTCAAGAGTCATTGAGCTTCATCGAAGGTATTCGATGTGTCACTTAGATCAGAAGCATCTTAGACTCTCGTGAAGCAACTGTCAAAAAGGTGCTCCCCTTTGCGGGCCATTCCTACATCGGGGGTCTCTATGGCCTAGGCTTCTGGGATTTGTCCCTTAAAAAATATGGGGAGGGGGGCAGTGAGTTGTCAATGTCTATTTCCCCAAGCAAGTCACTTGGAGCATTCTCTTCATTTCGAAGGGCTTCAGAACTGGCCCCTTTAGGCACATTAGCTGATTGGTCATCACGGTGGGAGGCATCTTTAGCTTCCAATGACTCGGGGACTTTTCTTGGGCCATCCTTTGAGATCTCCTCAATTCAAGGCTGAACCTCTTCAATCATCACCAGATCAATAGCCTTCGAGGCCTCGGCATCCCTCTTCAATTGAGCTACTAGCTCGAAGTCAACATCTTTATGTTCCTTTTCTTTCTCCCTTAGATGCTAAGCTACATTAGCACGCAGGGCGGTGTTGTCCTTTTTTGACCTGCAAGCCTTGCTCTTCTTGGGATTTGGAGTATCGAAGGTCTAGACCCTTTTGCTTTTCTTTTCCTTCGATGGCTTCGGAACCGGGGGCGAACCTCCTCCTCCCCAGATAGGGCCTCATGACGGCATCTTTCCCAAGGCCTGTATGAAAGGAAATCAAGCAAGTATAAGAGGGAACGTTTTAAGGCCATCACATATGTGAAAAAAAGGGTTAGCGTAATTTTTGGCCTTCCATCAGCTCTGTGCTAAATCGTGACACGAGCGCCCAGCATACGAGAATCTTGAAGCTAGGGTCCGAACCCAGCTCTCGAGGTCCAGAATAATACCATGCATCAAAGAGATCGTAACATCACAGAAAAGGACGTAACAGAAAAAAAGTAATTGAAACAAAATAGTAAATAAAATCTAAAGAAAGGATCTAACTTATGCTCCATATTCCACTTCTCAAAAAATGGATTCTTCTCGGCCAAAATTAGGTAAAAATTTTCACTCGAACGTACCGACCCATCCACCCCCGATCGAGTCCATGTCTATGATCGAGAACAATACCTTGGTGGCCCGATGCTGAAGCTTGATCAACCCACCTCAAAAAAGATTGGGCCTATATAACGGTCGCACCTCCTTTTTACCGAATTACTACACCCCTGGGAAGGGATATAATAAAGGAAGGAGTTTTTCCACTTAAAGGACAGTCGGAACGGGATTTATTTATTTAGATTCAAAGTCGCCACTTGGGAGATTAATGGCGTCCCAAGTCACCAGTTGAATCCTGTACCGAGGAAATATGACTCTATTAATAGTCCGCGAACCAGAAATCCAGATAAGGAATTCTGTTAATCCAGGAGAAGGTGTTAGGCACCCCCGAATTCCGTAGTTCTAGCACGGTCGCTCGACTGTTGTATTTGTTTTTATCTGGTCTCTATATATATTCCATTTTTGTGTGCATTTATTAATATTCCGCTTTATTATTGAATACAAGTGATCCTAGTTAATTTCTACATCAATTATGCTCAATAAACACAAAAACACAGTAAGATATGAAAACATGCAAACTTCTTCATTTCATTTTTCTTCAATTTCGAAATTACATCACAGTAATTGGAATGTACCTGGAAAACGAAGAGAAACCGATGAGATTCTAATCGAGATATCAGAAATAGGAATCAACCACAGCAATAAACAGCCTCAAACAAACAACAATCACAGTTCAATCAGAAAGCTCAACAAAGTAACGAATCACACAGCAAACTTGATATTCAAATCAACATAACTCCAATTCAGCAGAGCTTTTATCGCCAATAACCAAACAGAAGGAAAATAGATTTGAAATTGAAATATATTCAATGGAACAGTGAGATTTGTTTTTACGATTTTTGGATTTTGAAATGATGAAGTATGAGAATTCAGATTGCAAATAGCAGAAGAGTATTTCTATGGATTTCAGATTTTTTAAGACTTCCAGAAACTTGTTCAAGGAGGCCAAGTGAGGCCTATTTATAGAACAAAAAGGGAGGGAAATTTGATTTTTTAATTTATCAAACAGCCCCTCTTTTTATTTCAGATGTACCCTTAATACTTTCTAATTAATCAACTCTAAGCCCTTGTTAATACAGAATCTCCCCTTTCCTCCCATCCTAGAATATTCTATGCCATTGCTCTTACTTTTTTACCCCTACTTCTAAGTTATATTCACTGCATTACCTCTCATATTGTCCACATTACCCCCACTTCCTAAGTCTTATTACAATTTAACCATTTTTGCATTCCTAAAACACCCCTGAACCCCACTCTTATTTACCAATTAACCATACTGTTTTTACCCCTTAGGTTTAAACAATATTACGAAATTATCTTACTGCTCCATTTCAGAATCCAAACTCAGGATATAACCAGCTATAACCAACAACCCTAACTTTTTATCAATTAACACTCATTTATTTCAGAAACTAAACTAATCACAAATAAATTTACTGAAAATCAAAACTTCTAATTATCAATCTCAATTTAACAAAACAAAACAGAAATCGAAATCATAATAGTCAGGCTCTAAAACTTCTAGAAACTAATCAAACAAGCTTTTAACCCTAATTAATATAAAAAATTAACACAAAAATCTATTAAGGCTATTAAAATCTATTTAATTCCTAAGACTGATATCATAATTTGATTATTATGATTTTATTATTTTTTAGTTTCAAAACAGATCAGTTTCAACAAACCAAGTATTAACAATCAGAAAAATACAATCATTTATCAAGAATCAGAAAAAAACAACATGCAAAAAGAATCAAAAAGAAAGAAAGAAAGAGAATACTTAGCTTTCTTTTTTCTTATTTTCATATAATCTTGGCTTTTCTTTTCTTCTTTTTCTTTTAAAATTTTACTCTAAAGTTCAAGAGGCCTTTTTCAGGCCTTTCTTGAGTTCTGGGTCACCAGTGGATTTCTTTTGATATTTTTAGAGCTTTTCAGTGATCTTTGGGATTTAAGGCTTTCAGAATAGGGTTAAGGAGGCCGAGGAGCACTTTTGGTATGATTTTGGTTGTTTTTGGGTTAAAGGTCGTTCGCCGGAACGAGGGTTCCGGCGAGGTTTATTTGAAGATTTGAGAAGCAGGGGGCTTATTCGAGGAAAAAGAAGTATAGAAGGTGAAAGGGGATGTTGAGACGGTCAGACGGTGTTAATAGTGGAGGTTTTGGCCTAACTAGCGTCTCCCGCCGGTAGGATTCCGGCGGGGGTAGGGGAAGGGTGAGGCGGCTAGGGTTTTTTAATAGAGAAGGAAGAAGAAATGACTATGGTAGTGTAGGTATTGTTTTGTATATTTAACAGCTATTAGTGAATTGAGACCGTTGGATCATTTATACCAACGGCTCAGATTCATTGTCCTTTAAACGGCACCATTTGGGGTTTTAATGAAAGTGTGACATTGCCCGTTAGATCTATTAAATGAACGGCTCAGATTGACGTTCCCATACGTCGTCGTTT